>ML341436.1:0-23176 GCA_005239505.1 Nicotiana paniculata | reverse complement strand
AGTTGTCGCATGTCTTAGGAGTTTGGATTCTTTAGCCTCGGTTCCTTTTACTTTCAACCATCTAATTCATCTCTATTCTCCTACCTTATTTCGTGAAGGGGTTTTTACTCTGACTGCTAGAAGCAAAAGAGTGTTGGTAACCCTTGGAGATGATAGATAGGGGTTGGTACCTCCGGTATGTTGATGTACCCACTGTGGGTTTAGTGGGTGAAGAAAATCTTCCCTTCCCTAAGAAGTGGAATCGCGCACGTGATTATGCTTTAGCTCACATTTATTTACTTTTTCTCATTTTGAGTTGAGATGTTTTATTAACATCGTATCTATTTCTTCTTCTCTCAGCAATCATGAATACTGTTGAGAATGTCTCTGGTATTCCTGATTGGGTAGAAAAATAGTTGTCTGTTGCTCCTTCAAAAGAGAGATCTTGGAAGTACCTCGTTGGGAGATATGATTGGCATGTAAAGACCCACGGTAAGTGAAGCTCTTGCTCTTGCTTCTTTCCTTACTCGAGTCTCTTCTTTCTTTGTCGTTTAATTTTTTCCCTTTTAATAGGGTTCTCTGCTCGTGGGGTGTATGCTTCATCTATCCCGAAGATGTCCTTGGCTCAGGCCCAGAAAATTATTGTTGGTTCATCTTCTTCGAAGAGGAAGATTGGTAAGTCTCGTTCCGTAGAATAAAAAGAAGAAGAGGGTGCTTTAGTGCACAAGCCACGGAGAAGGCGAGTGGTTTTAGATGATGAGCTTACAACCTTAACCTTGCCTTCCGTGTCTGTAATTTAGCCCCCTGTCCTTGATGATGTTTCATATTCCCCTATTCATGAAAGTGTTGATCTTGCTCCTGACGATGTCCCTTTGGCTGTTGTCTTTCCTGCTTCTTTGATAAAGGTTGTCTCATCTGTTCCTTTGGCTGTTTCTGTTGCTTTGCCTGTAAATTCCTCTAATTTTCAACCCTTCGTGCCTGCTGCTTTGCCTGTGGCTTCTCCAGCTCCTCAACCTTCCGTGCATGTTGTTGTTCCATCTCTGTCTGCTTCCATGCCTTCCGTTAGAGAAGTAGAGTCTTCCAGCAGAGAGATGCGGCAGGAGGTAATAGAGGTTCCAGCTGAGGGGAATCTTTTCAAGAAAATGGGTGAGCCCGAAGTGTGGCTCAAGCCTTTGATAGGTCCCTCTGAGAAAGCAAAGCTAGCCAGCCATGGTGCTCTTACATGGGTCAATGAGGTCGTGCATACTTCTTTGAAGGTATGATGTAGGTTATCCTCTTTCATTTTCGTATATGTAATTTACCATATCTGACTGGTTTATTTCTTGTAGATTAACCTTATAGGCATGGAGCTTATGAAGATCATTTCAAACAAGGACCAAGAGACAAAAGAGTGCAAGCCAAAGTTGATAATTGGAAAGCACAGTATGATAGCCTAAGGATTGACATGGATGCTTTATAAGAGGAAACAAGTACCTTGAAGCGGCAGATGAGACTCATGGCAGCAGAACTGGCAGTAGAGAAGGCTTCTTGCAGTCAGGCTGATAAAGATAAGAGTGTTCTGAAGTCTTCGTTCGCGGAGCAGCTTTCCCGTGCCTCAGAGGAGATTAGAGACTAGAAAAACTTGTTGGGGGCAGACGGAGGAATACTCAGGCGAGCTTGTGCAATCACTCACTCGTACTCAAGAAGATTTTCGTAAGGCTTTAGACAAAGCTCAAACTTTAGAGGAGTCGATTGTACCGTTAAGGGTCGTCCATGAAGCTGCGGAAGAGGAGAAGGACAGATTGAGGTGGCTGTTGTCGATGTGAGCTGGGCGTACATGAATTCTCGCCTTGACACATTGATGGAAATGAGTCAAGAGGGTTTTGACCTTAGTGCTGAAATAGCCAAAACTAAGGAAGCCATGGAGAAGGCTCAACAAGGTCATAACCTCTCTTCACCTGATGGTGAGATTCCAGCCGCTCATGCATCTTCATCCACAGTTTCTTCTGCTCCTTCTGCCATTGAATTAACCCCTCTCTTGAAAATATTTAGTTGGTTCATCCCTCTTTTTTTTTCCTTGTATCAATTGGTGGTTACCCCAGACCCATCAGGGGTAAATTTGGATTTCCTTAAAGTCCCCAAATGACAACTTAGGGGCACCACAATGTATACATAAAAATTTATATGGCTAAGTATAAGTTAATACTTAGTTTTAGCCATTTTATTATATAAATGTTAGTTCGACTTTTGTTGAGTTTCTGTTTTACTCTTTAAGTCTTTTGCATGCTTCATTTTTCGAGGTTTTAGTTTTACCTTCGAGTTTTGCATGTGGAATGATTTAGACTACTCGTTCCTTTTTTTGTAATAGGCACGACGTCATATTAAATGTGTGCCTTTTTGTAATAGGCATAGTTTATGGAAGAGGGCCCTTTATAATTGACATGAAGAAGACGTCTCAACTTCATGATAATGCAATAGAGTGATAGGAATTTTACACATGTTTAAGAATGTTTCCAAGGAAAGTTTTTTGTTTGAACTTCCATGACATTTTACATGTGTTTGGTTATCGTCTAAAACTCATGTTTGCAACTGTTTTTGTTTAACAGATTTGATATACTCTTGTATTTCGTAACTTTTTTTCATAGGTAAGAGTTTTTCGATATTAATACAAGGAAACAACTGTTTTTTACTAGTAACAATTTTATAAAGATTGGGATTTTTACCTGCAACTATTTTGGAAACAGTTTTCTAACAAGTACGAGGGAAATGTTTTCTTATTCGTAACTGTTTTTATTTGATAACAGTTTCTTGAACAAAAATAAAGATTTATATCTTTCATCCATAACTGTTTTATTTGAAAACAATTTTTTGAATGAGTACATTGATGATGATCTTTTACCCCTAACTGTTTTTGTTACAACAACTTTGAATAACTATAAAGATGTACATTTATTTCTCGTGACTAATATTTTGCCTTTCAACCTGAATATGTTCGAAGGTTTTTGCTTTTTGCATTAGGCTTTGTATTTGGATGGCTATTTTGATTTCTTTTGATTCTACTCGTGTCACTTGTCTTGTTGGGTAGATTGGTCTTCAGGCTTGAGCTTTTGACTTTCTGATAGTCTTCTTTGCTTCGTCTTAGCCTTCCATACTGTATATTCCCCCAAGTGTTTGAGCTTTGAAGAATGAAATCTCGAGCACTTGATTATTCCTTCCTTGTGGTCCTTTTCCTGAAAAGGAAAAACATTCCGGACTCGAAGGTATATAGTTTTTTAGATGATGACTGCTTAACCCTTTTAAAACGTCCATCAGAAAGTGTAAACCTAGAACGGGAATTGTATTATTTCCTCGCGTCTTTGAAGGTCTAATATCATTATTTGGTGATGGGTTAGCTTTATGCCTATCATCTAAAAAAGTTAGAAAATTTAAAATCGAACGTGTGATACCTGACAGGGGGGGGGGGGGATTCTTTTCTTTTAGAAGTAATACCTCTTTAGATGGATGGTGTTCCAGCTTGTTGGTAGAACTCTGCCATCCATAGCTTCCAACTCATAGGCGTCTTTCCCATCTATGCCTCGGATTTTGTAAGGTCCTTCCCATTTTGGATTTAGCTTTCCTGCACCTGCTTCTTTCATTGATTGAAAGACTTTTTTGAGGACGAAGTCCCCAATCTTGAAGTACCTGAGATGAGCTTTACGGTTGTAATAACGCTCTATGATTTGTTTTTGAGCTGCCATCCGTATCAATATTGCTTCTCTCCGTGGTTCGAGCAGGTCCAGGTTGGTCCTTAATTCGTCGTCGTTTTCACCCTCCATGGCTGTTGAGAACCTTATTCTTGGTTCACCAATCACCACAGGTATTAAGGCTTCTGAGCCATAAACAAGTGCGAACGGAGTTTCTCCGGTGGCTATTTTTAAAGTTGTTCTGTATGCCCATAGTACCGCTGATAACTCATCGGGTCAATTTCCTTTGGCTTTATCCAGCCGCTTCTTTAGATTATTGATGATGACCTTATTCATTGACTCAGCTTGACCATTAGCCACGGGGTGGTACGGCGTTGAAGTGATCCCCTTAATTTGCCAACTTTCGAAGAATTCTTTGATTTGCGAGCCTATGAATTGTCGGCCATTATCACTCACGATTTCCTTTGGTATTCCAAAGCATCATATTATGTTTCGCCATAAGAAGCTTTTAACTTCCTTTTCTCGTACTTGTTTGAACGATTCTGCCTCTACCCATTTTGTAAAATAGTCGGTTAGCACGAGTAAAAACCGTACCTGTCCTTTAGCTGTGGAAAGAGTTCCCACTATGTCCATACCCCATTTCATGAAGGGCATTGGGGATAGTATTGGATGTAATATTTCCGCTGGTCGATTCATGTTATTGGCAAACCTTTGGCATCTGTCATATTTGTATAATAAGTTCTCGGCTTCTTCTTCCATCTTAGGCTTAGTATCCAACTCTGATTAGTATTTTCACTAAGGATCTCGCCCCTGAGTGATTTCTACAGTGTCCTTCGTAGACTTCTTTCATCAAAAATTCTGTTTGGTTAGTTCCGAGGCATTTAGCTAGGGGTCCTCCGAACATCTTGCGATAAAGCTAGTTGCGAATAAGGCAGTACCGTGCAACTTTGCGGCGAAGTTCTTGAGAGCTGCTTTCCTGTCTTCTGGTACGGTGACATTCTGCAAAAAATTAAGAATTCTGTTTCTCCAGTCCCAGGTTAGCTTGTTGAAAGTTACCTCATTCCTGTCCTGGTCTATTATTGAATGAAATAGTTGAACGACAATTGTATTGTCTTTGTTCGTTACTTCCGTGACTGCTACGAGGTTAGCTAGTGCATCTGCTTCTGCATTTTCCTTTCTAGGTATTTGCATTACCTTCCATGTTTTGAATTGTCTCACGAGCTCTCGTGCTTTTTCAAGATACTGTTCATTCTAGTCTCTCGAGCGATGTAAGTCCCCTGTATTTGATTTACTACCAGTTGAGAGTCGTTGTTGATCACAATTTGCTCGATTGACAGCTCCCGTGCGAGTTCAAGCCCTGCAATAACAGCTTTGTACTCTGCTTCATTGTTAGTTATAGGATAACACTTGATATCTTCCCGTGTCTTTTCACCCGTGGGTGATATTAAGACTATGCCTAAGCCGGCACCTTTTATATTTGAAGAACCATCGGTGAACAAGGTCCATAGGCCTGGATTAGCATCGTTAAAGAGTTGTAACTCTTTTTCTACTTTAGGTACAATGCTATTACTAAAGTCAGCAACTAAATCAGCTAGTATTTGAGACTTAATTGCAGTCCTACGCTGATAGATTAATTCATGCTCACTTAATTATATGGCCCACTTGGCTAATCTTCCTGACAATTCTTGTTTATGCAGAATATTCTTAAGGGATATGAGGTCACAACGGTGATTGGGTGGCATTGAAAATATGGTCGTAATTTTCTAGATGCTATTATTAAAGCTAAGGATAACTTTTCCAGATGTGGATATCTAGTCTTAGAATCTAGCATAGTTTTACTTACATAATAGATAGGTGATTGTTTACCTTTTTCTTATCTTACCAATACTGCACTTACAACAATTTCTGAGACAGCCGGGTAGATGTAGAATCTCTCCCTTTCTTTTGGTTTTGAAAACAGTGGTGGTTTCGATAGATAAATCTTCAGATTCTTGAGGGCTTGCTGGCATTCTTCAGTCCATTCGAACTGATTCTGCTTTTTGAGACTGAGAAGAATTTAAAACTTTTCCGGAAGATTTAGAAATAAACCTACCCAAAGCTTCTATTCTCCCTGTCAGTCTTTGAACTTCCTTTTTATTTGCTAAAATATCAGGTATTTCCTCTATAACTTTAATTTGAGCGGGATTTACCTCTATTACTCTGTTTGATACAAGGAAACCCAAAAATTTAACTGATTGCACTCCAAAAGCGTATTTCTATGGATTTAACTTCATATTATACCTGCGTAAAATATCAAAAGCAGTAGAGAGATGCTGGAAATGGTCTTGTGCTTGTGTTGATTTTACCAACATATCATCAATATAGACTTCCATCGTCTTTCCAAGATGTTCTTGGAACATTTTAGTCACTAACCTTTGATAGGTGGCTCCAGCGTTTTTTAAGCCAAAAGGCATAACTTTATAACAGTAAGTCCCCCTGTTTGTAATGAAGGAAGTTTTTTCCTCATCTGAGGGGTTCATTTTAATCTGATTATAACCAAAATATGCATCTAAGAAGATCAATAATTCATGACATGTTGTGGCATCAGTCATTTGATCTATATGTGGCAATGAGAATGAATCTTTGGGGCATTCTTTATTTAAGTCAGTATAATCTACGCATACTCTTAACTTGCCATTCTTTTTAGGTACTACCATGGTATTTTCTAGACAGTTAAGGTATGTTACCTCTCGTATCGAACCAATCTTCAAGAGTTTTTATACCTCTTCGTCGATCACTTGGTTCTTAAATGGTCCTTACTTTCTTTTCTTCTGCTTAACAGGTACGAAGGATAGATCTTCATTTAGTTTATGAGTCATCACTTCTGGTGGGATGCCTATCATATCTGAGCGGGACCACGCAAAGCAGTCTGCATTAGCCTTTAAATAGTCAATTAACTTATCTCTTCGAGCGGGGCCTAGCCTCGTGCCTATATACACTTTCTGCTCAGGCTTTTGTTCAGATAATGGAACAGCTTCAAGATCCTCCGTAGTTGTTTTGATGTGCTCATCTTCCTCCGGTTCACGAATGACGTCTGGTCTGGAATCTGCATCTGTGTGGTATAGTACACCTTCCGTGGTAACTTCATTCTCCTTCTCGTAAGTATTTTCTTTCGTACCTGTTTCAGCAATAATACCTTCAGTACCTATTTGGGTATTAATTTCTTCCATGCCTATTTGGGTTGCATTACCTTCTTGGGAGATTCCCTTATCTCGTAATTCTTCCACCTCTATTTTCTTGTTGTAGTGTACCACGGAGTTTATATTTCTTGCGGTCTGCTGATCGCCTTTGATTTGTTGAATCCCCCATTCAGAGGGAAATTAATTACCTGATGCAACGTGGAGGGCATCGCTTTCATGTTGTGGATCCATGGCATTCCCATGATCACGTTATAAGCCATGTTAGTATGGATGACTTGGAACCTTGTACTTTTGATCACCCCCTCAGCATAAGTGCTAAGCTCAATTTCTCCTTTTGTCATAACCGTAGAGTTATCAAACCCTGATAGGGCTCGTGCCTTTGGGATTACTTGATTCCCCAGTAGCATTTCTTCCACGACTCTTAGCAAAATAATACTGACTGAACTGCCTGGATCAATCAACACTCTTTTTACGTTAGTTTCATGAATAAGCAAAGATATTACCAGAGCATCTTTGTGCGGAAGTATTAATCCACCGATATCTGCATCATCGGAGGTTATATAGTCTTCTTCCACATTTTCACAAGCTCGTTTTCCATGTGTAATTGTGAACTTTGTGGTTGTTTTGTAGACCACTCCATTTACTTCTTCACCTCCGTGTATCACTTTGACGGTTCGTTTTGGAGAAGGAGGCTTTGGGGGCTCTTGCATGTTCCTCATATATGCCTGTTTACCTTTATCACTAAACAATTCTGTTAAATAGCCCTGTTTTAATAAATTTTCTACTTCACCTTGTAAAAATCTGCGATCCATAGTTTTGTGCCCCTTGATCGTTGTGGAATTCACACCAGTGATCTTGGTTTCTTCTACTTGGATTTGACTGCATCTCTTTGGGCCACTTAACCTTGTCTCCCATGTTCCTCAATATTGAGACAAGTTCAGTAGTACTTACATTAAAGGTATGATCCCCAATTTGAGTACTACCTCTAGGTCGTTCATCTCGATTTTTTGGATCTAGACGAGGATGAGACTACGTCTCTTCCTTGTGGTCTATAGTCTGACCTAGTGTTTTCGAACCTAGGGCGGATATCGCGTCCGAGGGTCCTAAGTAAGGATCGTACCTGTTTTTACTTGATCTTCTATGTGATTTAGGACGTATGGATCTGGAATAATCTTCATCTCTCGAACGAGCAATGATAACTTCTTCTATTCTAAGTTTAGCACTGTACCTGTTATATACATCGTTCCATGTTGTAGCGGTAAATTCTCTTAGACTTTCCTTAAGTCGTCTCATGGCTTCTGAGCTTTTATCGTTTAGGTTGCTTGCAAATGCCATGGCTGCCCAATTACCAAGCACCCTGGGTAACTGCATTCTTTCTTGTTGAAACCTATCTACAAACTCTCGGAGTAGTTCCGTGTCTCCTTGTTTTATTTTGAATATGTCTTCCATCTCTTCTTAACCTTTTGTGCACGAGATTGTGCTTTTATAAATGAATCTACAAGCTCAGAAAAGAGTCAATAGAATTTTCAGGGAGAAGAGAATACCAGGTTAGGGCCCTTTTGGTAAGTGGTTTCCCAAATTTTTTGACAAGGACTGATTCAATCTCTTGTTTTGTTAAGTTGTTGCCTTTTACCCCAGTAGTGAAAGCAGTCACATGGTCACGTGGGTCAGTTGTTCCATCGTATTTGGGAACGTCAGGCATTTTAAACTTCTTGGGTATAGACAAGGGTGCCACACTTGGCTTCCAAGGTTGTTGAGAATATCTATCAACATGAATGCCTTTGATGATAGGTGGTACTCCAGGAATTTGTTCGATGCGATCGTTCTGCTCCTTCATCTGTTTCTGCATAGTTAGCAGTAAATTTTGTAATTCTGAGTTATTAGATATACCTGATCTCGTTTTGAGAGATTCATTAGGAGTATCTCCTCTTCCTGAGTTTGCCAATCCAGATTGAGGATTTTCTATGGTGATGGTGTTATTGGGGGGTGGCGTCGGCGGTGTAGGTAACATTGCCGGTAATCCTCTCGCAAATTCTTGCAAATTGGCTCACATATTCTGCAATCATTTGCTTTACACGATCTTGTTCCACAGTTTGAACATTATCACCATTGTTATTATTGGATCTTTCTGGGGATTGTTCCCTTAAGCCGCGTGGGGTTCCTGAAGGCAATGGAACTAGGGTTCCACTCCTTTGCTGGTTGTTGTCGTTGGAGTTTGACATAGTTCAGAGGATATCACTTGAAAAGCAAACAAAGATTATCTGAGTCCCGGTAACGGAACCAATTTGTTTAACCAAAGAATTAGACCCTTTAACTAAAGCTTATTTTTAAATGAATACGGGTTACTGATAATCAAGGATAGGGATAAAAATAAATAACAGACAATATTGCAGAAATATAGAAAAGCGAAGTCAATTATATTCGAGAATCGGATATCCTAACAAGTTGTATTCCCCTCTCTTATATAGGAGTTTCTTATAACATACGACTCTTGCTATGGTTACTCATTAATGACTAACTATGACATTAATGAGGCGTTATAAAGGATAACAGTAATTGGGGTACGGTTACATAACGTTCGAGTAATCAATTGTGGGTCTTTGAATCTGCCCGTAGCTTTGTCTAGATTCATTCTGACCGTGCCTCTCTCCTGTTTTGATCAAGTTGAGTTTTCCGTGGCTGATAAGTTCGAGGTTTTACTGAACCGCACCTCTTTGTACCATACCTCTTCAAAGGATCACATCCAGCTGTCGCATTTTTCTGTGTCCACGTGATTGACTGAGTTGTCAAAAGCTGGCTTACGTGTGAAACTCTTTTTTACCAATACAATAATTCTTAAAAAAAATAAACCAAAGCTACATGACTTGACCTAATTAAGCTAGAGGAACATAATGAAATTACATGGAATAAAACTACTCTATAGTTACAATGAAAAGGACTTAGTTTCCTACAAGGTAGAAACATGTCCGTTGTCAGCAACTTTGTCTCTGGCTTCATGATCTGCGCGCGCAACATTGTCTGCGCGCGCGGCGCTGTTGGTAGTTGCCTGCGGCTGGGCGCTAGCGAGGGATATTGGTGGGGCGACAGAGGCACATGCGTGCTTGTCACTTGGCACATCCAAGACCACGGGGCTGTCCGTGGCGCTAGGCATTGGGAAGCTTGCCAAGAAGCAACGGGGCGCGTCCAAGGGGTCACGGGGCATGGTTGGAAATCCGCCCATGACATTCTCCCCCACCTGAGTTGGCGATGTCCTCGGTGCCTTACTTGCAAAATAATCTTTAATTAGGCTCTTATAGGCTTTGAGGTTTGTTCCCCTCTCCCAAGTATTCTCCTCTGCATCACACCCTTTCCATATCACCAAGAACTCTTGGTGATCCTTCATTGAGGCATGAATAATCGGATCATCCAGAATGGTTTCAGCACGCTTTTTCCCGGTTGAATTGGGGCTTCAAATACTGGGTATTGTGAGTTGGATCCGTGAAGGATCCTCCATGTCTTCCCAAAAATGTTTCTAAAGACTGACATGGAAGACGAGATGGATTTTCCACCAAGCTGGGGCATCCACCCGGTATGAAAATTTCCTAATGCGTATTTCAATGGACAAAGGTCCAATATATATTTGCAATAGGCAAGGGTCATGGACCCCTGCAAAAAAGTACCGCTTTGGGATTTTGACCATCACTTTGTCTCCTACTTGGTATTCAACAAAGCGACGATTCTTATCAGCATGCCTCTTCATCCGCTTTTGGGCTTTGACAAGATAGCTCTGCACTATCTCCAAATCTCGCTTCCATTCTTTTGAGAAGCTAGCAGCACGAGGAGATTTGGACATATTTGGTGTATTCACGGTGTGTGGGAGTAGTTGTTGCTATCCGGTAACGATTTCAAAAGCGCTTTTGTTTGTGCTAGAGCTCTTTTGTGAATTGAATCACAGTTGAGCAGCATCCAGAAGCTTCACCCAATTCTTTTGCGATCCAGTAACAAAGTGGCGAAGATATTCCTCCAACATACCATTGAAACATTCCGTCTGTCCATCAGATTCGGATGAAAGCTTGAGCTATGACTCATTTTTGACCTGAGGCACTTAAATAGTTGGGTCCAAAAGTTTCTAGTGAAGCGTGAATCGTGATCACTAACGATGTCTTTGGGCAGGCCCCAATATTTGACGACATGGGAGAAAAAGAGTCGAGTTGTATCTTCTGCTGATATATATTGAGGTGCTGCAATAAAGGTGGCATACTTGGAAAAATGATCCAGCACAACTAAGATAGTTGGGGGATCTCCGACCATGGGCAATCCGGTGATGAAATCCAGAGACACGTTTTCCTAAGGTCTCTTTAGAACAGCTAGTGGTTCCAAGAGTCTCGCTTGTGTCAAGCAGTCGGACTTGTCCTTCTGGCATATAGACAAGTCCTCACATACTGAGCGACGTCGTCGGCCATTTGAGCGAAGTAATGGCATGGTGCGTTGTTCGCCGGGATGGCCGGTGACATTCCACCAGAAGAGTTCTTCTCAGATCTCTTCCTTTAGGAACATATAGTTGGTTCCCTTTTACCTTCAGGAACCCATCCTCCATGTAGAACTGGCGAGTTTTGCCCTGTCCTACTAGATCAACCAAATATTGTACATCAGGATCCTTGATGAGTAGATCATGTATCCGGTCTTTTATGGTGGTAGCTACTTCACTCCCCCTTAGGGTGGTGAGTAGGAAAACTGATGCTAGATCAGCTCTCTGACTGAGCGCATCAGCAACATGATTAGTCTTCCCACTTCGGTACTCCAGGTTGAAGTGAAATTCTGCTGGGAGTTCCTGCCATCGGGCCTGTCGGCCATTCAGCTTTGGTTGGGTCATGAAATGGCTAACATTTGTGTTGTCTGTCTTGACCACAAACGGGGATCCCATCAGATAATGCCTCCAAAGGCGTAAGCAATGAACGACATCCAGTAGTTCTTTCTCATGGGAGACATAGCGCCGCTCTACATCCTTCAGATTCCGGCTCTCGTATGCTACGGGATGCCTGTCTTGTAGCAAGACCCCGCCAAGAGCATATTCGGAAGCATCCATTTGTACCTCGAATGGCTTGGCCAAATTAGGAAGGACCAAGACGGGGTTACTAGACATAGCCGCTTTTAATGCGTTGAAGGCCTTCGCTCGTCTGGGACCCCAATCCCAAGGTGTGACCTTCTTGAGGAGTTCTGTCAATGGCACTGCGATAAGGGAGTAATTCTACACAAATCGCCGATAGAAATTGCATAGGTCAAGGAACTCCCTCAAGGCGTGGATATCCTTGGGTGGCAGCCAATCTGTGAAGGCCTGGATCTTTTGTTGGTCCATCTTGATCCAGCCTTCCTCAATGACATGTCCTAGGAAGTATATCTATTTTTGGGCAAAGGAGCACTTGAATAGCTTTGCGTATAATTCATGCTCCCGCAACCGGGCTAGGACCTTCCACAAAGGCTCTAGGTATTCTTCCAGTGTTTGGCTATAAACCACAATGTCATCCAAATAGACCACCACGAATTCGTCAATATACTCTTGGAAGGCTTGGTTCATCAGGGTGCAAAATGTAGTTGGAGCATTAGTCAAGCCGAACTACATAACTAGGAAGTCAAACGACCCATATCTTGTCACACAGGTCATCTTGTGCTCATCGCCCTCAGCAATCCGGACTTGCAATACCCTGTCTTCAGGTCAATTTTCGTGAACATCGTTCCACTCCCCAATCTATCGAACAAGTCTGCCATGAGTAAAATATGATACTTGTTATTCACAATGATTTTATTTAAAGCCCGATAATCCACACAGAGTCGTAGACTACCATCATGTTTCTTTTGGAAAAGCACAAGGGACCCATATGGGGACTTGGAGGGTACAATGATCCTTGTGTCTAGCATCTCCGTCAATTGTCTCCGAAGCTCGGTGAGTTCGGGTTGTGACATTCTATAAGGTGCCTGGGTAGGTGGCTTTGCACCCAGCACTAACTCAATCTCATGGTCCATAGTACGCCTAGGCGGAAGTCACTTTGGCATCTCCTGAGGCATGAAGTCTTCAAATTCTAGTAGTAGCTCTTTTACGGGTGTAGGAATGAGACCCGATGAGCGTTATACCTCTTCAATGCATAGGGTATCCAGGAATGTAGGTTCATGCCTTTTGACTCCCTTCTTCAGCTGCAAGGACGAGATGTTCTCAGCAGCCATTTTCATGGGCATGCACGGGATAATGCAGGGCTTGGCCCCATTTTCTCCCATCATCAGAAGCATATGGTACGGGCATGGTGTTGGTTTGCCTCAAGAATTCTAGCCCAACTATAAACTCGAAGTCATCTATGATCACCACGCGCAAGTTGAAGTTTCCTTCATAAGGACCCATCTTCACTGGTACTTCATTGGCTATTCCACCCACTGGCTGAGGAGGTGAGTTGATAGCCTTGACATGACCTCTGCCCTTTCCTACAACTATGCCAAGGCGCTCCACCTGCGTTGAGGCCAAGTAGTTGTGGGTAGCACCTGTATCTATCATCGCACTAATGGGCTTGCCATTTACCTTCAGTTCAACGAACATCAAGGTCCTCTCTTGTTTAGGAGGAGTCCCTTCATTCGTCCTCTTTTTCCCTTTCTTGGGGATTGGACAGGGGTCCTTCTAATTACGGATACTAGCACTGGTTCCCGCTAATGCCTCAGAAATAGAACCCACAATTATATTGAAGGAACTGACTTTTTGGTTTGCTCCGCATCGTGTGCTTCATTATCCGTCCCATCATCATAAGCTTGATGGGCGTTCATCTGTGCATGTGGGCATTCGTTATTCCAATGTGGCCCACCGCAGTGATGACATCCCGAGGGAGGCTTTCTCTCCCGATCATTGTTGTTTGACGCATCACTGTTGCTTCCTAAGGAAAGAGCCTTAGCTTTGGGTGCACTCCGATCTCCCCCACTTCTGCTAGGGCCACCATTATTAGGCTAGCCTCCTTTGTATCCCGCTCGGACAGGTGGTTGAGGCCTATCCTTCCGATTTTCCACTTGATAGTCCCCAAGGCATTCCGCTGCCTGGATCGCCTTGGGTAGGGTATCTACTCGTTATCTTTGCAGATCCATGCAGGCATAAGGTTTCAACCCTTCCAGGAATGTGAATAGCTTGTCTTTGTCCCCCATGTCACAGATGATCAACATGAGCATGGAGAATTCTCGCACGTAGTCCTGTACTGATCTGGTCTGTCGGAGCTCCCGTAGTTTTCTCCTTGCATACTCAAATTTTTCGGGGAATAACTGCAGGCGTATGGATGCCTTCAGTTCTTCCCATGTCTCCAAAGCATCTTCACCGGCCCTGATGGCTTCGTACTTCACTCACCACTAGAGCTTAGCATCACCCTGAACATACATGGCAGCAATTGCTACCTTCTTGGCTTCTTCTAGGCCTCCCACGACATCGAAGTACTGATCGATGTCGAAGATGAAATTCTCCAATTCTTTAGCATTCCGAGCTCCAATGTATGGCTTTGGATCAGGAATTTTCAGTTTTTGCGCCATGGGGGCGAGGTTCACAGCACCCCCAATTTGATTTCCACCTCCTAGAAGCAAGCCTTGTAGAGAAACATTAACAACATTGAGCTGGCCTGTCAAGTTGTCTATAGTTTTCTGCATGGCAGTCACCCTGTCTGCCTCTTGTGCCCTGTAGTCTAAATCCTCAGCATGCTCCAGTCAGAGGTCCTCGAATTTACCAGAATTTTGGTTGCCTCAGTAGCTGCCGTTTGCCGGTCTCCTTCAGAGTCGCGATTGATGTTTTCTATGTCAACTTCAGCCTGGATCACTCTGCGGTCCAGGTCGTCCAACCTTTGAACTAGGCTGGTTTTTAGTTCAGGCACCTTATTTACAATGGGTCGTAATACGTCAACCGTCTCTTCAAGGGCCGCAATGCGGTCCCTATGATTCACCTTGGTAAAAAATGGTGGTACTGTCAATGCGTTCCCTCGTCTGATGTCGAGCCTAATCTCTGATACCAACTATTACACGACGCCTTCTTGAGATTCCTTGGAAGGGAGACGTAAGGCTAAGCAACTGATGTCAGCGCAATTGTTGTCCGCCAACTGAGGCCCCCTCCGTACGCTAGACGAGATTGTCAATGTCATACGGGAAAAACAATGTCAAGAACAATTAAGAGAATAGTAAAGAGAATTAAAAGCAAGCTTGATTTCACAAATGAAATCTATTACAAAAGAAGGCAACGCGGTGTCGAGGGGGAGAGACACCAGTACAGTGAATTGCTTTCTAGAAAGTTTTGATTGCTTGATCCCCCCTAATAATGCTTAAAAAAATAAACAAATTCTACAAGACTTGACCTAACTAAGCTAGAGGAACATAATGAATATACATGGATTAAAACTACTCTGTATTTACAATGAAAAGGACTTAGTTTCCTACAGGGTATAAACAAGTCTGTTGTCAGCAACTTTGTCTTTGGCATCACGATCTGTGCGCGCGACACTGTTGGCATCTTCTTGCGGCTGGGCACTAGCGAGGGATATCGGTGGGGTGACATACGCACATGCGTGATTGTCACTTGGCAGCCAAGATCACGGGGCCGTCTGTGGAGCTAGGCGTTGGGAGGCTTGCCAGGATGCAACGGGGCGCGTCCAAGGGGTCATGGGGCATGGATGGAAAGCCTCCCATGACAAGTCAAAAAGTGTCCCGGCAGTGGTAGGGTACGGGCTAAGAAGTTGACTGACTTTCACTGATTCAAATTGTATTGTAGTTGAATTTGTTTGACTGGACACAGAGTTTAAGAAAAAATGAATATTTTTGGAATTTGTGGTTCTAAGCAAGTCAAATATGGGCCCAGAGTATTTGTGTGATTATAAAAGCTTCTCATTAAGGCTAGAATTGTAAGTTTAAACTAAATTGTTACCAAACTTAAAAAGGGGTCATTCTTTTTTAAAAAGACCAAAAAAGAAATAGGTTCACATAAACTGAAACAGAGAGAGTAGTATATATTGTTATCACTATCCATTATTGTTATAGGAAAAGGTTTGAAAACCTGGCTTTTATAGTTATGGGCAGAAGTTGCGGTCTTCTCTTTGCTCTTGTAGTTTTCAATCTGCTTCATGACTATACTTCACTGGCTACATTTCCCAAAATTAACACCGATGAAGCAGCTCTTCTTGCCTTGAAATCCAATGTTTCTTCTTCTGATCCTAACAACATCTTAGCAAGCAATTGGTCTTCTTCTAGCCCTGTTTGTAGTTGGATTGGAATTACTTGCGGCTCCCGCCACCATCGAGTCACATCTTTAAACATTCCTAGCATGCAACTTCATGGTACCATTCCTCCACACCTTGTAGAGCAACATTAACAACATTGAGTTGGCCTATCAGGTTGTCTATAGTTTGCTGCATGGCATTCACCATGTCTGCTTCTTGTGCCCTGTAGGCTAAATCCTCAGCATTCTCCTGTCAGAGGTCCTCGAATTTACCAAAATTTTGGTTGCCTCAGTAGCTGCCGTTTGCCGGTCTCCTTCAGAGTCGCGATTGATGTTTTCTATGTCAACTTCAGCCTGGATCACTCTGTGGTCCAGGTCGTCCAACCTTTGAACTAGGTTGGTTTGTAGTTCAGGCACTGTATTTACAATGGGTCGTAATACATCAACCGTCTTTTCAAGGGCCGCAATGCGGTCCCCATGATTCACCTTGGTAAAAAATGGTGGTAATGTTAATGCATTCCCTCGTCTGATGTCGAGCCTAATTTCTGATACCAACTATTACACGGCGCCTTCTTGAGATTCCTTGGAAGGGCGATGTAAGGCTAAGCAACTGATGTTAGTGCAGCTGTTGTCTGCCAACTGAGGCCCTCTCCGTATGCTAGACGAGATTGTCAGTGTCGTACGGGAAAATCGATGTCAAGAACAATTGAGAGAACAGTAAAGAGAATTAAAAGAAAGATTGATTGCATAAATGAAAGCTATTACAAAAGAAGGCAACGCGGTGTCGAGGGGGAGAGACACTAGTACAGAGAATTGCTTTCTAGAAACTTTTGATTGCTTGATCCCCCATAATAATGCTTAAAAAAACAAACCAATTCTACAAGACTTGACCTAACTAAGCTAGAGGAACATAATGAATTTACATGGATTAAAACTACTCTATATTTACAATGAAAAGGACTTAGTTTCCTACAGGGTAGAAACAAGTCTGTTGTCAGCAACTTTGTCTTTGGCATCACGATCTGTGCGCGCGACACTGTTGGCAGCTTCTTGCGGCTGGGCACTAGCGAGGGATTTCGGTGGGGTGACAGACGCACATGCGTTCTTGTCACTTGGCAGCCAAGATCACGGGGCTGTCTGTGGAGCTAGGCGTTGGGAGGCTTGCCAGGATGCAACGGGGCGCGTCCAAGGGGTCATGGGGCATGGGTGGAAAGCCACCCATGACAAGTCAAAAAGTGTCCCGGCAGTGGTAGGGTACGGGGTAAGAAGTTGACTGACTTTCACTAATTCGAATTGTGTTGTAGTTGAATTTGTTTGACTGGACACGGAGTTTAAGAAAAAATGAAGATATTTGGAATTTGTGGTTCTAAACAAGTCAAATATGGCCCAGAGTATTTATGTGATTATAAAAGCTTCTCATTAAGCCTAGAATTGTATGTTTAAACGAAATTGTTACCAAACTTAAAAAGGGGTCATTCTTTTTTAAAAAGACTAAAAAAGAAATACGTTCACATAAACTGAAACATAGAGAGTAGTATATATTGTTATCACTATCCATTATTGTTATAGGAAAAGGTTTGAAAACCTGGCTTTAATAGTTATGGGCAGAAGTTGCGATCTTCTCCTTGCTCTTGTAGTTTTCAATATGCTTCATGACTGTACTTCACTGGCTACATTTCCCAATATTAAAACCGATGAAGCAGCTCTTCTTGTCTTGAAATCCCACGTTTCTTCTTCTGATCCTAACAACATCTTAGCAAGCAATTGGTCTTCTTCTAGCCCTGTTTGTAGTTGGATTGGAATCACTTGCGGCTCCCGTCACCATCGAGTCACAGCTTTAAACATTTCTAGCATGCAACTTCATGGTACCATTCCTCCACACCTTGTAGAGCAACATTAACAACATTGAGCTGGCCTGTCAAGTTGTCTATAGTTTTCTGCATGGCAGTTACCCTGTCTGCCTCTTGTGCCCTGTAGTCTAAATCCTCAGCATGCTCCAGTCAGAGGTCCTCGAATTTACCAGAATTTTTGCTGCTTCAGTAGCTGCCGTTTTCCGGTCTCCTTTAGAGTCGCAATTGATGTTTTCTATGTCAACTTCAGCCTGGATGACTCTGCGGTCCAGGTCGTCCAACCTTTGAACTAGGCTGGTTTTTAGTTCAGGCACCATATTTACAATGGGTCGTAATACGTCAACCGTCTCTTCAAGGGCCGCAATGCGGTCCCCATGATTCACCTTGGTAAAAAATGGTGGTAATGTCAATGCGTTCCCTCGTCTGATGTCGAGCCTAATCTCTGATACCAACTATTACACGACGCCTTCTTGAGATTCCTTGGAAGGGAGACGTAAGGCTAAACAACTCATGTCAGCGCAATTGTTGTCCGCCAACTGAGGCCCCCTCCGTACGCTAGACGAGATTGTCAATGTCGTACGGGAAAACCAATGTCAAGAACAATTAAGAGAATAGTAAAGAGAATTAAAATCAAGCTTGATTGCACAAATTAAATCTATTACAAAAGAAGGCAACGCGTTGTCGAGGGGGAGAGACACCAGTACAGTGAATTGCTTTCTAGAAAGTTTTGATTGCTTGATCCCCCCTAATAATGCTTAAAAAAATTAACCAATTCTACAAGACTTGACTTAACTAAGCTAGAAGAACATAATGAATTTACATGGATTAAAACTATTCTATATTTACAATGAAAAGGACTTAGTTTCCTACAGGGTAGAAACAAGTCCGTTGTCAGCAACTTTGTCTTTGGCATCACGATCTGCGTGCGCGGCACTGTTGGCAGCTGCTTGCGGCTGGGCACTAGCGAGGGATATCGGTGGGGTGACAGACGCACATGCGTGCTTGTCACTTGGCAGCCAAGATCACGGGGCCGTCTGTGGAGCTAGGCGTTGGGAGGTTTTCCAGGATGCCACGGGGCGCGTCCAAGGGATCATGGGGCATGGATGGAAACCCGCCCATGACACTTATCATGTATGCCATATTTCAAGTATTAGATTTGGCTACAAATTAGGAAGAGATAAATAAGGGTGGCATGTGGGCCGGTCCCAATTTAAACGGGCTTCGTGGTCCCGATTCTGGTGGTCCTTTTGTAGGAACCGGCCCAGGACCGGGCCAACGAACTAATGGTCCCGGGCTAAGTGGGCCGGTCTCGGCCTAAGTGGGCCCAACAGATCCTTTTTTTTAAATTTTATAGAATTAAGAGAAAAAAATATGGTAACAAATNTTAGATTTGGCTACTAATTAGGAAGAGATAAATAAGGGTGGCATGTGGGCCGGTCCCAATTTAAACGGGCTTCGCGGTCCCGATTCTGGTTGTCCATAAATTACAAGACCGGGCCAACGAACTAATGGTCCCGGGCTAAGTGGGCCGATCTCGGCCTAAGTGGGCCCAACAGATACTTTTTTTTAAATTTTATAGAAGTAAGAGAAAAAAAGATGGTAATAAAAATATCTAAGGCAATTCCTTGTAAATTATATAATAGAATTGTGACCTAAATTTTTTAATTCAAATTTAAAGACAAAAATATTGTAAAGAGATATTCAAAGCAATGCGTTATAATTTTATTATAGCATTATAAATTTATTATAGCATTAAAAAAATATGGCAATATCTTTCTTAGTCTTCCTCCCCCCTATGGAATGAGCACAACAAGGTGCTAATACCACCATTGAGAAGAAAAAAGAAACTAATCAAGATGTGCCAAAATATAAGCTTCATAATACATAGTTACATACTAATTTTTGTTCATACAAGTTACATGGTATCTCTTACAAACTTCATAAATCCTTCAAGGTTCAGAGAAATTTTCGTTGGTGGTGGCGAAAAAGAATCTTGGTCATCACCGCTTCCGGGCGAAGCAGTATCCTCCGCAAGTTCAGCTAGAATTTCTTCGTAAGCTTCGTCTACCTCTGGTTATGGTTCAACAAGTCCAAAATTTTTTCTTTCTGAACGGATCAAATCTCTGAAAAGTACTGATTTTTCCAAGCTCTCCATCATAAACGCTCTATAATCATCGAGTTGAAGTCTTACTTGACTGAAAGCGATCTCCGATGCCACTGTTGAAGCTTGAATAGTTAAAATGTCTTGGGCCATCCTTGAAAGAACCGGAAAGTGTTTTTCTTTGTCCTTCCACCATTCCAAAATATTAAAGGAGCCGTCGTGATTCACTTCCTCAATTCCCTGTGACAAATAAACTTCAAGCTCATTTGGTTGTGAAAATTACTAGTAGTAGAACCTTGAGAACCCCTGAATCCCGCCCAATCACTAAGTACTCTTGCTTCCGCAGTTCTTTTAGATGATTGAGAATCAGAAGAAGAAGGAGTTGCAACATTTGGTCTAGCATGATCTAATTCAACTTGATAGGCATTATAAATAGTTTGAGCATTTATTTTAATTGAGGCTATCGCTTCCGAAAGTTTAGACAACTCCTCATCTTCAAGTGCTAAACCATTATAAATAGTTTCATACCAAAAATGTGAACCTCTTAATTTCATAGTAGGATTTAACAAGGAAGCAACACCATAAATAGGGGTAATAGGGAAACAAATATTTTTAAAACTTTTTTCTCATAGAATCCATAGCAAGTTTATAAATTTTTCCACCCTCTGAAAAATGAGCAAACAAATTTGCAAGTTCTTCAATATAAACTAAACAGTTAGAATAGCAGGACAATATTGCCCAGAAAATTCATTTGTAGCAATATGAAATTTTTCTAAAAAATCTACAAGCATTTAACATTAGCCCATTCCGCATTTGTAAGGTGCTCATCATCATCACTTACATGAGCATTAAACATTGAGTTTATGGGGTTTATATATTCATATGCAACAACTAAACTTTCATACATGTAATTCGATCTAGTTGGACAAGGTTTAGGAATCCTTCTTTCTCTTAGGCCAAATTCATCGCATCTCTTAAAATATTCTCTAAGTCTCCTTCTACGGTTTGAATAAAAATTCAGTTAAGAGCCATTTTAACCTTTTCAATTTCAGTATTTAAAAATTCTCATACCATCACCCATAATTAAATGGTAAATATGACAAATACATCTAACATGAAAAATATTACAAAATACAGGACTTAGTGTAGTGGTAAGCAAGGCTACATCATTTGTGTTACTAGTAGCATTATCCATTGAAACTGACTTGATTTTATCATTAATATAAAAATATCTACAAATATCTGTAATTGTGCTAGCAATAAACTGTCATGTGTGACGTGAATTAATTACTCTATAAGCAATAATGCGCTTTTGCATTATCCTATCCTCATCAATTCAATGACGGGTGTTGATACCCAATTTTTCCTCAAAATTATTTTAAAATTTGCATATATACCTTCAAAATCACTCTTTATAATAACTGATATTTTTCCGTATTTTTCATATTTTTATTAAATTCTTTTCCAATTTATTAAGTATTTTTATATTCAATAATTATTCATAAATTGTATTATAAATAATTTCAAAATATTTCCCAGCTCAATATATCATTTTAAATCCTATTAGGATTTAATTATTTCACAAATTAGCCAATTTGGCATTATTTGACCATAATTACAATAATTTTGCAACTATGGCCTAATTGTACATTTTATACCATTTAAATAAATAATAATTTATTTTATATTTTTTATATTAATTAGTTACCTTAACTTCATTTATTTAGCATTAATTTCATTTTATATAATTATTAGCTATTTTTTATTAATTATTTATCTATTTTTAATTGAGTATTTAACAGCTAGCCACATTTTATTTAAATTCTAGCCCCCAATTAAACCCAAACCCACCTGATTAAATTGGCCCAAACACCCCAGCCCAGACCTAAAATTCTACCCGACCCAACCCTGGATCAGTCTGAGTCGTTGATCAATTTAGATTAATGACCCAGATCATTTGTTACCATAATTAGACCTGAACGACCCCCCTCCATCTCTCATTTTTTACTCGGCCTCTCATCTCTCTACTCTCTCTCTATCTCTCTATCTCTCTAGAGACTTCTAGTCTCCCCTCACCTCTGATGAAGCCGTTCGTATTCTCTAGCCGTCTCTTCGCCGGAGACCATGAAATCCTCACCATCCTCCTGCCTCCTATGGTTCCTTCACATCGGTGTTGCTATCCCTAAGGTCTTCAAGAGACCTCATTTCACTCTCCTACCTCCCTGGGCCTGTACCCACCATTCTCCGGCCACCTCCGGCTGTCCGAGTAAGATTTATGACTTTTCCGGCTAAAGCCGGTGACATTTTAAGGTTTTCTTGTTTTCTTTGGGTTCTTTGAAACCCTAACTCCTAAAATTTTCCGATTTCTTTTAGATCTGTCTTGGATCTGTGTATATTATGGGCTCTTTATTATTTTCCTTAAAGGTTTTCCGATTTATCTAAAAATAACGCTTCATCTTCAACTAGGGTTTCTTAACCCCTTTCAAAATGCTTTCTCTTCTGATTTTTGGTACTAACCTATGATTCTCAGTATATTTTAAATGTTTTATTAATCATTCTCTCTTTACTTGAGTTATTCTGTTAAAGAACCCCCAATATTAGGGTTCTGAGTTCATCTTGGTTGTTGTGTTTAGTTGATCTGTATGTTTCTCGTAAACATCCTACGATTCTGTGATTCTTACTTATGTTTGCTTGTTAGGATTTTTGTGTTCGATTATTTCTGACTATATCATGCTCTATACGAAACCCTAACTCATATTTGATACAGTTCTTTCTTATGGTCCTGATTCTAGTTTATTACCTGCTTATTCTCATAGTGTCATGATAAATCAGTGTTATCTTCTCTATTTCCTTAGAACTGTGATATTTTCCTTAAAACTGTGATTCTGTGTATTTTTCCTTAGAACTCTTTATTAATTTTTCATATTTGTGTGACATTTGCCTTATTTGATAACTGATTCCCTGTGATTTCGAGGGATTTCTTATTGGTTTTCAGAATTATTTTCTACCTTCTGTTATGTATAAGTATGCTGCCAATTAATTATATACTTTCCTTAATTAATATATTATGTACCTAGCCCTAATCACATGCCCTATTCTTTACTACTCTTTGTACGATTAAAATCAGTCTTTCAAATTAGTTCTGTTTTCTTCTTTACTACTATGGTATCCGTTTGAACTGTGACTCCTTAATTGTGGGGAGTACTTGTATT
>ML341435.1:0-43036 GCA_005239505.1 Nicotiana paniculata | reverse complement strand
GTTAGGTAGCCCCACCGGGCACTGTGGGATGTCTCGAATATTCACCAGTCGCTTCAAGTCACCCGTCATGTGATTCGAAGCTCCGGTGTCGATAATCCACGACCCACGTAATTTCTTACCATTCAACGAAGTGGTCGTTGACTTCTCTTGCAACATCCCAGCCAGTATTTGCCACTGTTCCTCGGTCAGCCCGGGTACTCCTGTCACTTTGTTTTCAGAAATTGGCGCTCCATCCGTATCACGATCAGTATGGGCCGCGTTAGCTCGGGGGGTTCCCCGGCCACGACCACCTGGAGGAGCGTTTTGTTTCGGTTGCTGTTGTCCTCATCCCCGACCACTTGGTTTATTATCGCTCCGTTGATTGAAGTTCCATCCTTCTGGATACCCAATTATTTCATAGCAACGATCAGGATCATGACCTGTCCGACCACAATGTTTGCACTTCATGACCGACCAGCATCGGTCAGAGTTGTGGTTGGATAGGTCACAATGTTTGCACTTTCGATCTCTATTCTCTGACCTGTTCGTCTGCGCAGCGAAAGCCATTATTTCTCCAGGATCTTGCTGTCCTCGGACTCCTCCCTTGGCACGCTCATCTTGGATGAGCTTTTGATACACTTTGTTCAAACTCGGCAACGGGTCTTGTGCCAAGATGAGTGATCGGACAGTCCCATAAGTTCCTTCGTCCAATCCCATAAGGAAGAGATGCACTCTTTCTTCTTCCTTGTGATTTGATATGACTTCTCCAAGATTGCACGTGCACTTTCCGCATGCGCAAGTCGGATGTTGCTCGTAGTTTCCGAGCTCATTCCATAAAGTTGTCAATTTTCCATAATAGTTCACGATAGACATACCTTTCTGCTTGCACCCGGACAGTGCAGCTTTCAATTCTTGAATTCTCGGTCCGTTTCCGGTCGAGAAACGCTCTTTTATACTTTCCCACAAATCTTTGGCGACCTCCATATGTGATATGGTAGATCGTAGTGTTGGTTCGATGGAATTTCTGATCCATGATACCAACAAAGAATTGATAGTCCACCAATCCTCTAAGTCTGACGATGTCTCTTTGGGCATCGTAATACTTCCGTCCACGAAGCCAAATTTCTTCCTCGCCCTCAGGGCTGTCCGAACGGATCTAGCCCATTCTTCATAATTATCACCTTTCAATTGAACTTGGGTGATAACTAAACCAGGATTGTCATTGGAAGTGATATCGTATGGTGATATCGTCTTCCTTTGAACTACACCTTCCTTCACAACGGCCTGTGTTTCGTCGGCCATAATTCAAGACAAAAAACACACTGTTCAAAAGAGAACAAAGACAAATAATAATATTAGACAATGAAGAGTTCTTCAAAAGACTATGGCTCTGATACCATGAAAGATTTGATGCGGAAGACAAAGAACAATATTGGAGGAAAAACTCTTGCTCTTCTCATTAATTCCACAAGTATTTATAGACAAAGAAGTTAGAGAAATAAGAGAAAACCTAAACCTAATAGGAGAAGAAAACCTAAACCTAATAGGAGACCAAGACCTAAACAAGGAAAATAAATATACAAGGTAATAAGGAAAATATTATACATTCCTAATTAAACTCTAATTCTTTCCTTATCAGTGATTAATATATTATAGTGTTGGGTTGCGAACAAAGTCTCATATTGGTAGTTGAAAAGATTGGGAGAGTACATATAAGGCGTAAGGATAACGGTGTAAGGTCTTTTGAGTAAAACCGTGTGGGTTTGGTCTAAAGCGAATAATATTACACCATATTAAGAGTGTCTTTCGACTAGTTTAGTACAAATGGTATCAGGCCGTAGGTTCGGCGAGACGAATATAGAGATGGCAAAGTAATGGTGCGGGGCGATACACACACAAGAATAATCTTGTTGCGGGCTTCGATTGCCATAATACTTTAACTATGTGGGTGACACACGATAAATCTCGAAAATTGACCCGTGGATCATGGCAGACCGCGCGAACTTGACTTAAAATGGAGATTATCAATCATATTAAAAGTGTCTTTGATCTAGTTTAATTTAGTCCAACACATAAGGACATTAGCTTCTTCGTTTTTAACTTTGTTTTTATTGACATAGTGTAGACTATAGACTGCATGAAAAATATTATAAAATTGAAATATTTGTACTTAAAGGTACTTAAAAATGCCTAATAACAAAGAGTAAAAGAAAAACATGTTAGACCTCCAAATTGCAATCCTTTCTAGATTTAGATGGAAGAAGTTAATTATTTTCTTTTGTTGCAAAATTACTTATTGGATTGTTTTCTTTTTTCCGGGATATTGGATTGTTATTTGTCAAAAAAAAAATTATCTTGTTAGGCTAAAATTCTTGTACGAGGGGAAGTGTTGCATAACTTGTAAAGTTGTTTGTTAAATTAGTTTTAAAAAATAGTGTCATTTTTCTTAATAGTACAGGCAGCACACACAAAATATTAATTCATAAAAGATGAAAACAAGAACTATAATATCCTGCTCGGCTGGCAAAATCTTGGGTAATTGCAAGAAACATTCACATTCTGACATCCAAATCAGTCAGAGTAATCAAACATGTGGATGAGTTGGAATAGAATTTGAGATAAACGGACCTAAAATATTTGTAAAATATTGTCCAGTAAGCAAAAGCTTAAGTTATTCTCTCCATGTTGTCATGTCGTGAGATATTTGATTCTCATCACTTGTTTCTTTCGTCATTTTGATACAACCCTTAATATTTAATTAAGTTGTTCACAGAATCACATTCATTATATTAAGGAACAAGTTCTTGACCTACATTCTAGTGCTCTACTGCTTCTATTCCCTATAACACCTACTAATGCTAGCATGTTTTGCCACGCTTTTAAAATTAGCTTATTTTGAAAAGTATTTTTTTCAAATGTGTTTAAAAAAAGTATTTTTTATGAGAAATAATTTGTTTTTGACTAATCATTTTGAAAAGCATATCTGAACAAGAATTAATATTTGACCGAGAATTTTAAAAGTGTTTTTAAATGTCATTCGTGTGTCAATGGGAAAAAACCTTCTAGTTAAAGAAAAGGCCAAATTGCATGTGGTTTTAGAGGTTTTGGGCCTTGTGGCCTTTCAACTTATGTGTCTTCGGAAAAATGACAATATATAGCCACTCTCAAAATAATAGCCGAAAAATATTTTTTTTTGTATATATATATATACACATTCTGTATATTATATACAAACTTTATACACTTTTTCGGCTATCGAATATAAATAGTTTCCAGCGCGGGCTAAAAATGAAAAAAGCCTATTTTTCCAAGACAAGGCCTATAGTTCAAACGAATACTTTGGGCCTAAATTTATTTTGGGATAGGACGTCAATAGTTAGATTCTTGATTTTTATTTTCTTTAAAAGAAGTATTATGTTATGGAACTTAGAACCTAAACTAAGCTTAGAATTTAATGGCTCAGGTGCATATATACTCTGCACAATTTCTAAAATTAATTCACTCCCACTATTCCTTAAGTCAAGTTTACTATTTTCCAGAAATCTTCATCAATTTAAACTTGTGTGCAAATGCCAATGTTATACAAAAGAGGGTGATCATATCTTTAAAAATAGCAGAATTACACCTGATTTGGTATGGTGTTTATCCTTTCTATCTTATGAGTCAAGCGCGTTAGCTGCAATCAAACAAACAACGCTATCGAACAAGAAAACAAATACCCTAAGGCATAACCCTTGATGAAAAGCATAGTAGTTTTGATACAAGACAATTAACTATGGTAGACAAAATGAAAAGAACTTCAATCAGATTGCATTAGTGCTTTGAGATAGCCAAATGGGCCTGCAAAAGTTATCATTACTTTTCCCAGGAATCATGTCCTTTCTATGAAGCCATAATCTCTCTTATCTTTAATATACTTAAAAATGAGTGCCTAATGCACTGATTAACAAAGAAAACTGCGGTATTGGACCTAAAGGAAATCTTTTTAAGTTAGTTTTAATTATGCTACTAATGATTCTCATTTTAAAAAATAATTAAAAGGGGTAAAGACTTAAGAGCTTGCTCATGGGATTGATCCAATGGGAGGGGGACAGAATTATATATGTAAAAAAGAAGGATAAGAATAATGTTTGTAGTGAAAAGGAGGTGGGAGCATGTGATCTAAAGTTCCACATGGGTTGAAAAGATCAAAAGAGAAAAAAGAGGGGTGGGGTTTTCTTTGAGAATAAAGTTCCTAAAAACCACAAAACATTACACAAATAGTGAGTATTGTGACATCTTTAAGTATGGGATTTAGTGAGGAAATAAAAAAGGCAACCTCATTGGCTGTAAAATAAAAAAGAAAAGGAGTATAAGATTGGGATAAATTATGTGGTAGTTCATGTTCTCTTGGCCGTGCTATTTGTATATCATGTTCCTTTTATAATTTTGAATTTAAAAAAATAATTTTTTTAAATTTTTTATGTGTAAAAGACAGATCTCTAATTGACCCCTCTCGGTCTAATGGGAATGTTGTGTTGGCTTTGCAGTAATTATAGAAGTGGCACTAAGAGATTGCCATAAAGCTGTAAACATGTTAATGCCAACTAGAAAGGTGAAAAAGAAAAAAAAAAGGTTAAAAAGTAGCAGTAGCAAACTTGGCACTACAGTAGAGACATTCTTATAGATGGATTGGAATATTAGATCATTAGTTCATACTTTATATTGGTTTGTGTCCGAAATAGCTATTCGTCGTGATGTGTTACTTCTTATCGGTATAAGTACCGAATAATTTTATATACTAAAACTAAAAACGATAAAAAAAATACTTACTTTTATCCAAGCACATAATTGTTTATTTATAAAAACAAGTTTCATCACTTATAAAGTGCTTTTAAGCACTTAACTTAAAAATCACTTTTTTAAGCTAATTTAAACGGGCTCTAAGTTTCCTCGGACTCTAGAGTGTCTGACTACAAAACCTTTGTCCTTAAAAACTTTGTATA
The DNA here is from genome assembly GCA_005239505.1 of Nicotiana paniculata. Taxonomy (NCBI): domain Eukaryota; kingdom Viridiplantae; phylum Streptophyta; class Magnoliopsida; order Solanales; family Solanaceae; genus Nicotiana; species Nicotiana paniculata. The sequence continues at coordinate 38,072 of ML341435.1, read as the reverse complement.
ATTTAATTGAAATTTGTTTGAGTTGGATAGAATATGCACTTAAGTAATTGTTTATTATAACATCATATTTAGGCTAATAAAATATTGAATGCTACTTCTTAAGACTTTTTGATTGGTCAATATATAGAACGATGGAACAACTCAACCACCAATGGCCAATTTTTGGGACAAAAGAGAGAACTAATTAAACTACAGATGACCGACCTAAAGGAAGAAAAAAGAAAGAAAACTTAAACGTCTCCCCCACCGTCCAACACAATTAGACAAATGGAGATAAAAGCAAGAACAGAATGAAGGCTTTGGGTACTAATTTTTTTTTTTGACAATTTATTTATATTAATGAGACCTCCACAAATATGGTGTATACATTTCTATAGCATATTAAATATTTTCTTTGGTTAGCTCCATAGAGAAGCTCTAGTAGGTGAGTTCAAAACAGCAGGATTTATTGCTTATTATAGCTGGTTATAACCATAATTTCAACTTCCAATTAAAAATCTTTGGCTCTACGCCTTTGGCCAGCTTTAGAAGATGCCAACAAACTTCAACGGCACTACTATCCACTAAGCTATACAACTTTGATATTGGCTAATGAATTCAAGCAAGAATTATTTTACTTACATACACAAATAATGTACATAAGTTTGACACAATAGCCAGTAATTTTAACTTGTTATAACTTATAACAAACAATCTGAGATTTACAGGTTACAAATTTCACTTTTTATGAACCGTTACTTGTAATTATCTTTGGGATAATCCGATAGTATATTGAATTGATCCATTCTGTAAGAATTTAGAATATTTTGCCAACATAACCTCTCTCAAGAAATGTAAAACAGAAGACAACTGATGCACATAATCTATCAAAACATATCATTTTAACCAAACTTCTAGTAGGTAAGTTTTTTTCTTTTTGTGAATTAGGAGGATTTACCACCCTAAAGTAATTAACTTCAAATGACCCGTTGATAGTTAGCTAATTAACAACCTGTCGTATGAGGTGTCATGGTTTAATCTAGCGTTAGGTCAATTAAGTAGCACTAAACATATTTAACTACCAAAAATGGACACACACATTAGACAAAAGAGCATGATTAATAATCCAAGATATAAAGTGGGACCAAAAAGGAAAGATCGGTTTTTAGGTACTTGGTTAGTGTCCAAGTAACGGTAGGAATGGAGAAATGAAATGAACAAAAAGAGTTAGGTTTGAGAAAAGGAAAGATGGGGTGAGAAATGAGAATTGGGATCATTTTCTGTCAGTTTTTTTTGCTTTACTATTTTACAAATTCTTTCTTGTGGTTGAAGATGTCGGAGAATGGAGACAGGTAATTTCTTGTAAGTGGGAAATGGAGATGGAACATTGCTTTACTTCCAGTCCACCTCTACTATAACAAGAAAAAGCCATAAACAACAAAAAAAGGAAAGTAGAAGAAAAGTGAAAGGAGGATATATTGAACATGGGACCTAATATGAAAGGCAACTTCAACCATTTTGGTCTTATATTATTACTCATATTTCATCCCATATCTCGAAAATTTGATGGCTAATAAGATGGAAGAAACTTGGAACTACGAGTGAAGCTAAAGTCCTTTGATTATATATTAAGGGTATCATATATTATTAAATATCCCTCCAAATGTTATAATGTAGCACTATTTCTATAACATAAAGAATTGAGAGTAAAAGGATAATTCGGCGCATAAAGCATCTGTGTTTACGCAGGGTCCGGGCAAAGGGGGAAAGGCCGCACCACAAGGGTATGATACATGCGGTCTACCCTGATGCAAGCATTATTGGATGATTCAACGATTTGAACCGATGACCTATAGGTCACATAGATGCAACTGTACTGTTGCTCCAAGACTCTTCTTCCGACATAAATTAAGAATTAACAGTGTGTTCCTTTTTATTCCTCGAATTTGTATATGAAGGTTTGTTTGTTTGTTTTTGCAAATTTTTCTATTAAAGAATATTTTTGGTTTTACTGAGAAAATAAAAGATGCATTTGTTTGGTCATATTAATTTTCATCTATAGTACGTAAGATGTTGGATAGTAATTAAGGTGAGGTGAAAACCAAATACCGACAATTGGCAAGGAAGTTTTGCCAAATGATCAGTGAAAGCTTCAGTTTAATTCAATATAGGGTTAGATGTCAATATCATGCATTATTTGTCCATTAATCAGGTACTTAGAACTTGGTTAGTACATGCTAATTAGGTCTAGAAAAGTCCTTTTAACTTTTAACCACGTTATGTGGACCACTAAACAGCCGCATTTGTAAAAACAGCTAACATGTTAATCTTGTCAATGAAAATGCTTTGCATGGACCATACTAAGTTGTTTAATTAGGTAAGGGAGTCTTATGAAACCTTTTTTTTAATGATTATTTAATGTTCATAGATTCTTTACTCAAACGAGCTTGTGTACATCTTAGACTAATCAGTTAAATACTCATTCAACTTCAATATTTTTCTTAGTTAGTCCTCACTCTTTTGAGAGGTTAATTAAGAAGTAGGATAGATTGGTTGAAGCAGTTAAAATGAAAGGGGGAAACTTAGCACTTTAAAGCCATGCTAATTTCTATATTTCAGATGACATTAGTAGTGTCGTGTTTAATATGATATTTTGTTTTCCTTTAATTTAGTGTTGTGTGTTTGGATCGAAATAATCAGGTGTCATGCGGAAACTAGTAAGACAAATATTGAATGACGATAAGTCAGACAATAAAGAGAATTATATCAAAAGAGACATAAATATTTAACGTGGCTCGGTCAATTGACCTACATCCACGGTCAAATATGAGCAATTCACTATATAAAAAAGTATAAAATATCGAGAAAACAAACTCACAAAAAGGCACACACAAATAAAAGCATAACACTTGTCTCACAAATTTTCCCTATAACCAAAACTCTCAAACCCCTTAAGGAATATATTGTGTATGTTACTGACAAACATTTAATAGTGTGAACCGCTAATTTATCTACAAAAATTACAAATTAACTATATTCTCTTCCATGGAATAGGATGTAACGTAAATTTTTGACACTCACTGAGAATGTTTCAATTCTTGTTTAACTTAGAAGATATCATGTCTAATAAAATGAAAAAAAAAAAAAAAAAAAGTAATACAAAGTACAAAAAAATAAGTGATGCAGGATTCTAGGGCAGGTGCTAGGAAGGGAACCCAACACTACCAAGAAAAAGAAAGAAGAAAGAAGAAGAAGAAGCCAATAATACGTACGGTAAAGGAGATCCAATTAAAAAGAATTGTCAGACATACTTGGAAATTTTAATTAATGTTGAATAATGTGCCACTGCGCCATTGTCAAAGAGGTGAGCTGGTTTTCATAGGATTGTACATTTGTACTGCGTCTTGTTCACATTAGACATAAAACACTTGTTGCCGCAGCCCATGCATGGTTACATAATTTTGTATCGTAGTTAGGGCGACGAATACTTTTCTTATTATTACAAAAAAAAAATAAAAAAAATACTAGTTTTAGTATGAGTCACTTATGTTTATTAATTCGATTAATTAATTAAATGATACCTAATTTTCAGTGTTGGGTTGAAGTCAATAAAATCAACCACAACTAGGAGTTTGGTTTTGATCGATTTTTTTAAAAAGAAACCAAATCAAGTAAGTTGGTTCTTCAAATAATCAAACCAATAATTAAGTCGGTTTTTATCGATTCGGTTTTTGTCAGTTGTGGTCGATTTTTTTTTTTTTTTTTGTTATTTCTCGGATTTTTTCTTAAATGTGAGACATATACTACCAAACACATATTATGGACTACATTTTCAATGTAACACTATCAAAGCAATTGCTCATTGAGAAATCTATCATTTACCCAGATATATTGATGATAATTGAATCAACTAGATGAATAATTTAAGTACTCAATTAAAGATCGATTATTTTTAAAATGAAATAAATTCTTGTACTTAGCAAAAGAAAACTACCGATCAAACTAGAATGTAAAGGTAAAGAATTAGATTGTTATAATAGCAAAAAAGTAGATTAAAAATATAAACGACTAATATGTACCNAGAAATTTTATATAAAAATACACACACACACACACACACACACACACACACACACACATATATATATATATATATATATATATATATATATATATATATATATATATATATATATATAGGTGTAATAATAAATTTAAATAACTACTTCTATAGTCGGTTTGGTTCGATTTTGTCCGGTTATTTTTTGATTAAAACCAAAACCAAATTAAATTCGTTCGATTTTTAAAATTCAAAACCAAAACCAAACCAAACCTAAAAAGATTGGATTTTTTGATCGATTTAATTTGGTTTTCGGTTTGATTCGATTTTTCGAATTTTTATGTACACTTCTAATCACAACAGTGGTTCGGATTGTCAAGTTCAAAGAAGACAGTTTAGCTTAAGACACTACAAAACTTTGGATGAGACGCTCAAGTGTTAGGTAAATTGCTTGCATTACATTCTTTAGGTGCGGTCCATCTCGAACCTTACGTGAATACCGAATACTTTGTTTACAGACCGCCATTAGACACTTACGGTGTTTCTCAAAAAGTTTCATATAATTAAGAATATTCTTGCATTCACCTCATGTGTACTTCATTCGTTCACTTTTACTTCTCCACTATATTAAAGAAATATTTTCACTTTTACTTCTCCACTATATTAAAAATATATTTTCACTTTTATTTCTCCACTATACTAAATCAAGAGAAAGACAATATTTTTTTTTGTTTTACCTTTATTATTAACTACCCATTACTCAAATCATTTTCCAAGAATTTTGAAAATGGTATTATTATGGATAAAATTATAAAATATAAATTTCATTTTTTTTAGACAACTAAAATTAAACGGAGAGAGTATCTTTTTCGCTCTTATCAATTTCTAATTTATAGGATTTTGTTCGTGTTTTACCAAAAAAATGTTAACATTTTCTTAAAACGAATTAATAAGAAAATAGAGGGTAAATCCTAGTTAAGGATAATTAATTCTAAATCTGAGATGGATAACATGAATAGAAAAATATAATTGACTATAAATTGCGACAATAGTATGGCCGGATGTAATAGCATGAGAAAGACCTTGCATTAAATAACATTAAATGACGATAAAACGTAAATAAAGGAGAAGATTCACCCAATCTTGAGAGAGTCGGATCTTCTTTCATTTGATAAATATGAATGATAGACTAATATAAGAATCTTAATTATTATGACCCTTTTTAGATCTGACAGGGAGTGTGGGATAACAGNAAGGCCAAAGTCGAGCAATGATCAATAAGGCCAATGTCGAGAAGATATATGACAACTAGTTTTGCTTTGGTATTCCCTCCCTTTTATAAGAGTTATCCCAATAAAAGTACAATTAGAGGGAATACCAAAGCAAAACTAGTTGTCATATATCTTCTCGACATTGGCCTTATTGATCATTGCTCGACTTTGGCCTTATTGATCTGCTTGACCTCGGTCTGACAGCTCAGTTCGATTTGCAGATTACTCATGACAGTTATCTCTGCATGCCGAATTTTTCCGATCAAATTTTGACCATACAGTTCGCACATACGAATATTAATGAGCTTCTTTTTATATCAACTTTGCTCGTAAGATTCTTGTTAAAACACCTAATATATTAAGATACTAATAAATGAGAGGTGAATAAACTGCAGTCTAATGGTTAGGAGTAAAGCTTTAACTAGACCATAGGTTTCGTGTAAAGTTTAAATTCGATCAAAACTCTTTTTTCTCGTTCATCTTGGTTCTTCAAATCACAGGTCACCTTATCCCCCCCCCCCCCCCCAAAAAAAAATAACTGATGCAATTTATAAGGGGGACCAATTACCAATTCAGAGGAGCCTTAGCTTTGCCTGAGGAGTCTGACTTATAAGTGGAAAGTGGGTTCCAGCTTATTACAGTATAAGGCTAAATATGCCATGTGAGGTAGGAGACCACCAGCAGGCTATGTCTTATTTTTTGTGGGTCTCTTTCTCACCCTTTCTCTTTACTCTTCTCTTCTTCCTTCTTCTTATTCTTTGTTGTGCATAGAAAAATCATCTTAAGTATAATTTGTTTTAAGTATTTTTTATATATATTTCATGTCAAAAGCAATAGATTAAGTAATTAAATCCACAAAAGTCGCCTAAACCAAAAGAAAAAGAAAACACAAAATTAACAAATGTCACTTTCCGAAGGACTTTGTCTTTCTTCATCACGGGACTTCCTTCAAGTCTCTTCTATCCTTTTGGTAGACTCCAAAAACACTTAACCCAAATGGTAGGATTGATTAGAAACAATTGGCATATTTAAAAGACATGTGTCTAGCTATCTATCCTGAATTCATATCCAAGACATTTTCCCTTTCTCTCCTTTTTTTCTTGCTTTTCTCTCTAAGTATGTTTTGATTTAGAGAAATGAAAGTGACTCAAAAGACATTAAACGCAGAGACAACTAGACCCCCATCACCTTAAAAATATCACTTTATTTTTTGGTTTTATAAACGTATTGATAACAACACCATGTGCATTATATCTCCAAGAGATAATGACCTATCACTATAAAGTCTAAAAATAAATCTACTACGTGTACCCCTAATTATTATGGTGAACAAAGTAGCAGCATTTGCTCGAACGTCCCTTTGACGTGGAAAACTCTAACATAGATGAAAATAATATAAATACTGAATGTGAATATTTTTTTGTATTTGTACAGTACTCTTCTTTGTTTGCTTGTATTGTGAAGTTTTGGAACTTCTATCTACCACCATTGGAGCTGTATTAATTAATTGGGTGGTAGCAGTTCAATTCAATGGCTTTTAACAGAATGGGTCCATTCTTCTATTTCCAGTTTATAAAATATTACTAAGCAAGTGCAACTGACCCTTCCCGTCCCTACGAAATATAATATGTATTCCTACTAAACAACAAGCAAATTACTTTTCATCCAGTTCAACCTGCACCTAGAGTCAATTTAAGCTTGTAGTTTAAAGAACAATTTGCGTTTAAACTACCATGAGTTAAATCTTCGTAGGTTGACGATATAACTTTTTACCATTCATTAAGAAGTACTTGAATAGGTATTGTTTGACCAAAACGTTTAAAGTTTTTTTGTTAAACTAATTAAATAGTGAGATAGAGGGTAAATCCGAGCCGAAGACAATTAATTCTAGATCTGAGATAAAAAAAAAAGGAATAATCAAGCGTAGCGGAATATTAAAACCGATTATAGTCTCGATCGAATTCCATAACATAAGAAAAAAACGATAACTTGAATAATGTCAAAGGAAAACAGAAAGTAAATAAGGGAAAGATTCACCAAATCTCGGATGAGATAGATCTCCGTTTACTTGATGAGTTCGAACCATAAATGAATACAAAGATCCTAAAATCTTTCCCCCTTTTTGGCGTAGGGCCTGAGGCGATGGACGATCCTCCTTCTAAAAGAGGTATCTCTTTATTTTCTAAGCTAGCCCCTCCCCCCCCCCCTCCCTTTTGGTTACTCTCTCCCCTAGTATTTATACAAAACATTTTCGTTATCCAACTGTCCTTCACCAAAGTACCCCAGTCCTTAGAATATCCTGTAGAATAATCCTTTAAAATGTCTAAGTATCGAACTAGCCGTACGGGCCTCCTGAGTACTCTACCTCGACAATAGCTGAGCCACTCGTCAGTATGTCGCTTCCTATACGCGACTTCAGTTTGATTGACCCCTGGTCGTTCTTCCTTAAGTAGACTTCTTTTTATTAGCTTTTGACCCATACAGTTAGTCCCTCCGCCTGTCGGGGTCGTCTTTGGACGAGCTCGATGGGTGGTCCCCGCCAGTTTGCGAGTTGAGAAATCTGAGCATCTTGGTCGAGGGGATAACCCTTCATGGCGAGATGATCATGTGACGCTTCGAGAGCCATACCTGACCGTTACATCAGTTTGAAATGACGTCAATTTGTCATGCGTCATTATGGCGCATGTTCCCTATACGTTACATCATTTCATGTGCCTCATCTGTTTTGGAGTTAATGTGACAGCGTTTGGTTTTCCCGCTCATAGTGCCTGTATTCTTATAAATAGAGAAGATAATTTCTCGTTTGGGGGCTTCTCTCGTTGGTTTAAGCTTCTCTCGTTTGGGTGAGTCATCTCGTCTTGCCCTTAGAAACTTTGCCCTTCGTTCCGTACTTTCCTCCCTCATGTTTCCTCTTTGGTTTAAGCTTTTCTCGTTAGTAGGTCGGAGGGCTACGAGGAGGGCGAGGGCTCCCATTCCTGCTTTCCATCAATTGAGTGCCTCGACTGGACATGTACCAATTGTGGTTGCAAGTGAGAGTGTTCAGGTTGCCACTACTTCACAGATTACGGCCCCGCATGGGCTCGGCCGCCAGGAAGTTGCTCCCCTAGTGAAGATTCTAGCTCCCGCAAGTCATTTGGTGGATGAATCGTCACTGTGCGATGATGAAGAGGCTCCGTTAAAGAGGCGGGGGACAATGATTGATGGGGTGCCCGGGATCGAGGGGCCTTCGAAGGGAGATCCGCGTTGGCGGTGTCCGAGCTGGACGGTGGTGTTAATTTGGGCGTGGAGATCGTGCCTCTCTCGGGCGTGGGGATGGTGCCTTTCTCGGGCATGGAGGAGGCTTCCGTGGTAGGATGTCAGAACTCAGAGGTCGCTGCGATAATTCCGAGGGGCCCATCGACTTCTCAGCAAGCCCATGCTCCCTCTTCGGCCAGTGAGAGGGCGAAGGGAGTGGTTATAAACGACTATGAATCCGGTTCTGATATTGATTCTGAGGACACAAGAACGTTTGAAGAGGGGTTCACCCGGATCGAGGTGAGAACGGACAGTTCTTCCCGCGTGATCGAGATTCCTTCGGATTACGACTTGTTGGAGGATACGGTGAGCCTGGTGCCCCAATTCGCCCTTCTTTGTTCCGCCGCCGAATAGGGCCCTTCAGGAGATCAGCGATGCTGGCCTGTCACGGGGCGTGGCCGGGATGTCTTTATCGTGACAAGTGTCGCGAGATGCATGCACGGCTCAGGGCGGCCGACAATTTACAATCCCTCGGGGAGGAGTTGGAGCGAAAGGATGAGGACCTGATGCGGTCCATTGGCAGATGCAGCAAACTCGAGGGGTTGCTTAGGGACAAGGAAGAAGAGCTCGAGGTGGGCAAGGGGGTTGTGGCTGAGTGTGTTGATCTTCAGGCGAAGGTGGTGGCCCTGCGAGTGGAGCTTGAGAAAAGCGCTACTAGAGTCGCTGGTCTAAGTGTCGAGTTGGTGGAGAAGGTGACTGAGTTGGAAGGAAAGGTGACCGATATGGAGAGGAATAAGGGAGCCCGAGTAGCGGCCTTGGCGAGGGAAGCGGCACTGGAAAATACTATCCGCGTTCTCCGGTTTGAACGAGCAACTGAGATGGAAATAGCCGCACTGAGGGAGGCGCGGATCGATGAGCGAATTGTTGGGTTTGAGATAGATGTCTCGAACCTGGGCGATCAAGTTATTGCTCTCAAGGCTGAGAGGGCGCGTTTGTTGGCTCAGGATCCTTCTCATGCCTCCGCCTCTATTGACGTTCCTCGCCATTTGTACAAGATATGGATTCACGCTGAGGCTCAGCGAGATATATATATAAGAGTTTGCTAACGGCAACAAATGTTTCTGAAGCCGCTTTCGAAGATGGTCGTGCCAAAGCGTGTGAGTCTTGGCTTGCCTGTGGATATGAACCCGCGACACCGGAGGCCGGTGAAGATGATGAGGCTGAAGAGGGCTTATTTTCGATGATGAATATGCTGACAGAGAGGGCGAAAATGGAGGTGAAGCCACTGAACCAAGTAGGGAGAGGGATGACAGCGCGGATGGAGATAATGTAGAGTGAAACCTTTGTACTTAATATTTCCTTTTGTACTTAGTTTCTCTTCTTCTTCTTCTTCTTCTTCTTCTTCTTCTTCTTCTTCTTCTTCTTCTTCTTCTTCTTCTTCTTCTTCTTCTTTTGGTTTTTTGGGGGGCCCCCTTTTGGCCCTTTGTAAGATGCTAATTTTCCTTTGAATGGAATAGCTGATTTATCCTTTGTTGTACATCTTTGGCCTTTCTCTCTTCTCCCTTTTTTTTATTTGATTGATTTTTTTTTTGTTGCAAAAGTCCCTGAATTTAATCCGTAGTTAATTCGAGCGAGGTCGAAGTTAACTCTTTTAATTAATGATGTCTTGGGGCCACATGGACGTGAATTAGAGCGAGGTCGAATATAACGCGTAATCGATTCGAGTGAGGTCAAATTTGACTTGTAATTGATTCGAGCGAGGTCGAATTTAACTTGCAGTTGACTCGAGCGAAGTCGAAGTTAACTCTTTTAATTGATGATGGCTTGGGGCTACATGGGCATGAATTTGAGCGAGGTCCAATATAACCCGTAATCGATTCGAGCGAGGTCGAATTTAACTTGCAATTGACTCGAGCGAAGTCGAAGTTAACTCTTTTAATTGATGATGGCTTGGGGTCACATGTGCATGAATTCGAGTGAGGTCGAATATAACCCGTAATTGATTCGAGCGAGGTCGAACTTAGCTTGTAATTGATTCGAGCAAAGTCGAATTTAAGCTTGTAGTTGATTCGAGCGAGGTACGAATTTAAGCTTGTAGTTGATTCGAGTGAGGTCGAATTTAAGATTGTAATTGATTTGAGCGAGGTCGAATTTAAGCTTGTAGTATTGATTCAGTGTCGCTTTGGCGAATACGTGGGCGAGCTTCGCGCACTTATGCTCTGCCTGCATATGTTGGAGAGGTTTGCATGTCTTTTGGGCTGGCAACCAAGTCTCAGTCTATACGGACTTTTTCTTTATGATGTTAAGTATTGATTTAATGGGGGATTTTGCTTGACCGTCGCCTACAGGATGATATGGCGNGTAGGATTCGAGCCTCGACCCCTCCTCCCCCCCCCCCCCCTTTTTTTTTTTTTTTTTTTACGGTGGTTGTTCCCTGTTCGCGTATCTGGGAGAATGCTCCTGTTACTATCCCACTCTAAGAAAAAATATCAAGTTAAAACTAGATGAAATCATTCGTTACCTCAACTTAATTGGTTGATGGGTGAAGGGGAACGGCCACGTTCCCTTCTCTGGTTATTCTTTGTGGCTGCTACCCGTTTGGAAAGTTTGCCTGCTTCGGTGCTCTGTGCTCGAGAGCTGGCTTTAGATCTGATCTCAGCCTCGTGCTCAGCTTCGTCGTTAGTTGAATCTGGGCGTCTTATGGAATGACCACTCATTTCGTTCATTGGGATCTCGAGTTCGAGTCCTAGTCCGATCCAGTCCAGGGTGCACAAAGATAAAAGGAATTATAAGTCACACCACAAGCATACATGCATGACGAGTTTATCATTTCAAAGAACTACACAATAGGCTATCATTCCTTTCTAAGAGAAGGAGGACAATATGCACAAGGTATAGATTGGTGTCTAGTGCTAATATGACAATAAGGTTGTGGACGTGCTTAGTGTGTGATGGCCATAATCCTGCTCTGACAACTTACACTCACGACGTTCCAAAACCATTACTACAATGGAGTGTAGTTTTTGTATAAACATCAAACATAATTTCGATTTCATGCAGAGATCTAACCCTGGTTGGTCTGGCTGAGAGCTTGCTTACAAATTTCTCAAATTCGTGCATGTAACGACATATTGAAGCTACATCGAACGGAAAGTGGAACTAGAACTGAATTTAGATCTAGAGGAAACTAAAACTTTGGCTAGAAAATCCCCACAGACGGCGCCAAGTTGTTTGACCAAAAAGTTTAAAGCCTTTTTGTTAAACTAATTAAATAATGAGGTAGATGGTAAATCCTAGCCGAAAATAATTAATTCTAAATCTGAGATAAAAAATAGGATCAATCAAGCGTAGCAGAATATTAAAATCGTTTATAGTCTCGATCGAATTCCATTATTCCATAACATAAGAAAAAGACGATAACTTGAATAATGTCAAAGGAAAACAGAAAGTAAATAAGGGAAAAATTCACCAAATCTCGGATGAGATAGATTTCCGTTTACTTGATGAGTTCGAACCATAAATGAATACAAAGATCCTAAAACCTTTCCCTTTTTTTTGCGTAGGACCTGAGGCAATGGACCATCCTCCTTCTAAAAGAGGTGTCTCCCTGTTTTCTAAACTAGTCCCCCTTTTGGTTACTCTCTCCCCTAGTATTTATACAAAATATTTTTGTTATCCAACGGTCCTTCACCAAAGTACCCCATTCCTTAGAATATCCGGTAGAATAATCCTTTAAAATATCTAAGTATCGAACTAGCCGTACGGGCCTCCTGAGTACTCGAGCTTGACCATAGTTGAGCCACTCGCTGATATATCGCTTTCTATACGCGACTTCGGCTTGATTGACCCCTGGTCGTTCTTCCTTAAGTAGACTTCTTTTGATCAGCTTTTTACCCATACATGTATCTATCTATAGTTAGTAATTAGCCTAAATTGTTAAGTTAGAAAATAAAACAAATAATCAGCTGTAACTAGTTAAAGTAAAAATGAGGACGTAATATTTCATTAGATTGTTGGTATATTTAAGGTACTATTATATCCTTTAAACTATTACGGCATAGTGTTTATTTCACAAAGCTTTATTTCCCCCCCACATTTCATAGATTACATTGAGCACCAATTTGAACTTTATTTCTAAACCTCTCATGAATATAGTTGAATACTGTTTTCTTGGCTCTTATACTAGTCCTAATAGGAAGTAGGAATACTAACTAGATATTGAAGATCTCGTGATCAGTGACCAAGAATTTAATTAAGAGTATTTAAGATCTAATACATGTGTGTAAAAAGTAGTACTAGTCTACTACTAATATTCAACAAACTTATAAAGTATAAGTTTTTAACGAATAATATTTAACTTATTATCGTTGAACTTATGTGGGTTCATAACAGTTTGACTAATAGAATTTTTATGATAGACATATATGCATGTCAAAAATATAATAAAAAAAAAAATTATAAAATATTAGAAGCCGAACCCACTTGGCATACTCGTTCCATAGGAAATGAAAACAACATCTACCTAGTGATTATATAGGATTCCAAATCACGTGGCCTTGCGCTGTGTTGCACCATTTTCTGGGATTCTATTAGAACGCTGTCCTTTCTTTTTAGACGTGATACATACTTGTATAATAGTATTGGCCATGAAATATTTTTTATTTAAGAAATTCAGAGGAAAAGAAGAGGGCAAAATTGTAAATAGAATAACGATTAAGAGCACAAGAAACAGCGAATCCAAAATTTAAATTCTATGATTTAAAATTTATAGTATCGAACTCATTATATTATAGGCTCATATATATTATTTTTATAATTTTAATAAAATTTTACTCAATATAAAAAATTATGAGTTAAACACGTACGTAATATGCTAGGTCCGCCCCAAAGGACAGCTGTTTTTGACGGGAAAACAGTAAGAAGCCGTTGCAAAGTCGGGGAAGCCGCCAAGGGCATTTTCGGAAAGGGTGATTCTTAAGTCTTCTCTTCTGACATGTTAAGCATTGGAAGCCATTACTCCTTCCTGACTATCCGTCTGGGCTTCTGTGCATTATTTGTAGTCAAGACCAAGACACCTAAAAAAGAAGACAAAAATAAAATATTAAAAGGTTCAATTTTTATTAATTTATATATATATAAAATTTTTCTTTAAAATTATGACTTCATGTGCTGTAGTAACAGCGTAAAAAAATTATCAGATTAACATGTCTATTGAGTGTTGACCTATAATAAGAGGAAACTCTCTATATCAAGACAAAACCGTAAACCTAAAATCAGGGTAATAATTAATTAAATTGTATTGATAATCGAATTTAGTATGTTATGTTAGTTGTGTATATTTTTCATTTAGTGTTCGGTATCTTAATGAACCACCAATCAATCTCTATTTGTACTATTAAAGAGAGAATCATGCTGATTAAATATAAAGGAAGCTTATGCTTTCCATTACCATCCTAAGTAGTTATTATATCTGTATGTAACCTAACTCAAAATAATTTATTTTATCTGAGCAAGTGTGTGTTATTACTTGGCAAAATGTAAGAGTAAAAATTTTACATTATTGTAAATGGTATGGAGTACTTACTATACTTAAGCTAAAAATTAAAAAAGCAACAAAAAGAAAAGGGGAAAAAAAGAAAAAAAGGAAATAGAAAGAAGATGTTATGTAAGTGGTAGTTGTCATAGTTGTTACACTACTAACACACACACACACACACACACTGTCACAATCTCCATCTTCTGAAATACTCCTCCTATCATTTCTCTATTCCTTCAACTACCCTTTCTCAATCTTCTTACATTTTTTTTCTTTCAAAGTGTGAATAACTAGTTTTCTTTGTTCCTCACCGACTCAATTAGCTGCTGTTGTTGTTGCATCACTTTCTGGTTCCTTAATACTTCCTTTCCAATTCCGTGAAAAAACAATCTTTCTCTTCCTTCTAACTGTTTTTCCCACTTTCATTTCTTTTGACTATATTGTTTTTTCTTTTTTTCTTGAGAATTTTCTTATGGAAGCTGCTAATGGAGAGGATTGTTGTGTTAAAGTGGCTGTTCATATTAGGCCACTCATTGGAGATGAGAAACTTCAGGGTTGTAAAGATTGTGTCTCTGTTGTCCCTAACAAGCCTCAGGTACTCTAATGTGATTATGAGATTCAGCATTTTGCCACTGAATTGGAGCTTTTTTGAGGGATCTGGATCTTATTGTGATACTAAAGCTCTCAAATATTTAAGCTTAATTGCTGCATGTTTTAGTTTAAGCCCAGTGTTTGTCTAATCGGAGTTTTTACTCTGATAGTTTGTGGCAAAAATGGTGAAGAATCTATAACATTCCATCTGCCTGATTGAACAATACTAATCCAATTTTCTTTTATTTTTTTCTTCTTAATACATTTTGGGTGGGGTGAGGAGAGGGAAGGTGAAAAGGACTTGACTTTAAAGATTTAATTTTTGTTTGATTGTTTCAAGTGCGGCTCTAAATTGGGGAAATGAACCCTGTTTTTTTTTTTGGTGCTATCAGTGTTTCATACATGGACTAAAATTCAATTTCCTTAATTTTATTTTTTATTTTTTTTGGCTTCATTTGGATCTGCAATTGACTTTTCTTCTTGAGTTTTGTAGTTTTCTATTGTATAGCAACTGCAATATAATTTACCTGGGTAAAGATTAAGGCTTTCCAAAAAAAATCATGCATGTGAATTAATTCCCTTATGCCACTATTTTTGTTTATGTAAAAAGCTTAAACTACACAGATTGGACTGAGTTCTTTCTCCATGTTGATAATTAATAATTACCACTTTTCAGTCTCTTTTATCCTAATTAATTTAATATGCTGCTGGTTTCTAATGAAGCTCACTTCTGGTAATTGGTTGGGCTTGCAGGTGCAAATTGGAACACACTCCTTTACTTTTGATCATGTTTACGGGAGCACTGCTTCTCCTTCAGCTGCCATGTATGAGGAGTGTGTGGCTCCTCTTGTTGATGGTTTGTTCCAAGGTTATAATGCCACCGTTCTTGCTTACGGCCAGGTAAATCATTTTGGTATACTAGAAGTGTGGGTCTACAACACAAGCTATAATTAAGTTCAGCCATTTGTTTCGATATTCTTTCAGTTTACATTTTAATACAATGCAGACAGGTTCGGGGAAAACATACACCATGGGCACCGGTTTCAAAGATGGTTTCCAGACTGGACTAATTCCCCAAGTTATGAACTCTTTGTTCAACAAGGTTGAGGCTTTGAAGCATCAGGCAGAATTCCAGTTGCATGTGTCTTTCATCGAGGTTTAGTGACTCTTTTCTTTCCTCTTTTTTATTTTAAGTTCACTGAGATCTTCACCTACGCACGCCCTTAAAAATTTTCCTGTGATTCCTATTTCATTTTGTTGATGCTTTAAGCATTTCAGTTCCTGGCGAGTATTTGTCCGAGCAAACTGCTTTTGAAATCAAAGCCTCCTCAATGTTCTAGTGGATAGCTCTTTTCTTTTTTATGAAATAAGTTGCTTCATTGCAAGCATCAAGAAGATGCAAAAGTTACAAGAAGGGTCAATGTTAGCTCCATTACAATATAGCAAAAACCTGCCCAGGGAGCGAACAAAAAGAATCAATAGTATAAAGGGGCTAACTTAGTGTAAGTGAGCCAATGAAGTCTAGAAGGGGAATAACATTATTTACAGAGCCTAGAATACTGCAACTGATGCACTTATTTACAGACCTAGAATACCTGCCCAGATAGCTCTTATGTTCCCTAAACTGATGCACTTATTTCTTTTGGTGTAGTTGAGATCACTTAAGAACTAATTGATAAGAAAGCTGAGGGACTTTGTTAACTGAGCACGTAGTCTTCTATTAGGATTTAGCCATTGTAGGATTATACTTCCATGATGGACTCAAAGTGTACATCAAGTCCAAATTCATGCTGCATTTACTATAATGTATCCTTGGTTGAGATAGATGGATGAAATAACATGGTGGCAACTCGGCACAGGATCGACTTTGCTCATGGATTATGCGTTTTCCCGACTTCTTTTGGTTAGATGATATTGGATTTTGTGTTAATTGTTCAAATATGTAGTTTCTTGTCAATGCAGCATCATACAATAGTCTGCTTTCAAAACTCTTTACTTGGAGCCCAAAGACTGATCAAACATCATTTCTAGATGCTAACTTTTTTTCCCCCTATCATCTTGTTCTTTGTATAGACCGGATATATTTTTTATTTGAGTGATGTTACGCATACTTTGTGATAGTAATAATGCAGCATTTTTACTAAGATAATTCTTTTTCCAGATACACAAAGAAGAAGTACGAGATTTGCTGGATGCTATTTCTGTTAACAGATCAGAGACAACAAATGGACACAATGGAAAAGTTGCTATTCCTGGGAAACCCCCAATACAAATTCGTGAATCTTCAAATGGTGTTATTACATTGGCAGGATCCACCGAACGCAGTGTGAGAACACTCAAAGAAATGGCCGATTGCCTGGAGCAAGGATCTCTTAGCAGGGCCACAGGCAGTACAAATATGAATAACCAATCAAGGTTGGGACCTAGTTAATTGTATAGTGTACTCTCTCCTCCTTTGCTTATTTTGGTCTGAAACATGGTATACTCTCACATGAAACTCCTAAATTTAAAAAGAAAAAAACTGACATTAATTTGTTTCTTTTTAATTTTCTTTCTTTGGGGGGTTGGGTGGAAGTGGCGTTGAACTTTTGTGCATATAAATGATGATATGAGTTGAGCTTAAATGAAGAAGTGAGAATTCATGTAGCCGACCCCAACTTGTTTGGGACTGAGGCGTAGTTATAATGTTCCAAATATTTTACGAATGAACTTGCTCTTTGTTAAGAAAGAAATTATTTCAACGAGTAAGATTTTGACACATGAATTTATTAACACGAATGTAAGAATACGAGCAAACTAATAGCGAGAGTTCTTAAATCCAGCTTTTGTTGCTTGTGTCCTGAAGGACCGAGTATTGACTCGTGAAAGATGCGTTCTTTCTGTTAAATTATTTGTAAATATTTACACTTATACAATAAGCTGCTTTATCCCCTTTTTGCTTTCACTTTTTCAGTCGCTCTCATGCCATATTCACCATTACAGTAGAGCAGATGAGCAAGACTGGTTCTAATGACAGCCATAGCAATGAATGCATGACTGAAGAATATCTTTGTGCCAAGCTGCATTTGGTAGATCTTGCTGGTTCAGAGCGAGCAAAACGAACGGGATCAGATGGTCTCCGTTTTAAAGAAGGTTCTTGTTTTAACATTCTTGCGGTCTTTGAAAGTGTCCCTTGTATGGCGGTTATTGACCTAATTGTCCATCACAGGAGTTCACATTAATAAGGGCCTTCTTGCACTTGGAAATGTTATTAGTGCACTTGGGGATGAGAAAAAGCGGAAAGAAGGCGTCCATGTTCCTTATCGAGACAGTAAACTCACTCGGCTGTTGCAGGTTTGGCATGGTTCCATGTTTTAGGTTATTCCAATATTTCATTAAATCATTGAAATATTAAACACAAGGAAGAACCAGATCTAAGAAATGGGAAAAACATTTCATATTTCTGTCCGAGTATCTCCTCATTTGTGTACTGTATGATGGAGCTCTGAATGAATGAGTGTGAAGAGAACTCATTTGATCAAAATAATCCAAAAGCAGCTCTTGTTTTTTTTTTCTCAACAAAAGCAGCTTTTGGTTCATTAGATCAAATGAGTTCTCTTTACACCTGTTTGTTCTTAAGATGTCATTGACATCAGGGGCACCTCTTGCTTCCCAGTTTGTCAGTAGTTATGATGCAATCTTGATAATAAAATGTTTCCTGAATGTCTTTCCAACATCCAATCTGAATAAGTCCAACCTTCTTCCTGTCATCAGACTTCTATATCGAAATGTTCCCTGAAATCCTTGATAATCTTTATTATAATAGTAAAATATCAGCTAGACTTAGTAATAAGTTTTCTCACTGGAGAATTTATCACAGAAGTATAAGTCATCTCGGTGGAGAGGAATTAAATTGGAAAATGAACACTGCGAAAATCGTGGACTGAGTTTGGCAATAATATTTTAGAATTTGATAATATCTTCATCTTATAAAGTTGCTTTGTTTTGTTTCTCCCTTGTTGATTTTCTAGTCTGTTTATTTAGTTATTTGTTGATCTTTTTTAATGAAATGTTTTTGGCAAATGACAGGATTCACTTGGTGGTAACAGTCGGACAGTCATGATTGGTAATTCCAGTTTAACCCCTTATTTGTTCTAGTTTGAATGGACTTTGAATAGCATAATATTTTGCTGGACTTTTCTACACTTAAGTCTTGACAAAGAAAGCATTGTGACCATGACTTAGTGATATTAGCTATATTCTTTCTTCCGGACCTAGAATAAACCATGCTAAACTACCAAATGCACAAGTGTACAGATTTTTCTAGTAGGCAGTTTGTCACTCTCGAAATGAATGCTCTAGTTGCTTCCTTTGATCAAGAATGAACGTCAGTGTTAGCATTTAAGCAGAAGTTCATTACACTAAATTGTTTCTGTTCACTAAATAGTGAAGCGGCTCTTCGGAGATTTTTACCTTGGAGACGGCAAAGCTTGCATTTTCTAATGAAAGCTTGGTTTCTCTTTAGATTTAGGTGAAAGCCTCTTCTTTATTCGTCTAGGTAAATCATGATATTGAACACAGGCCTCAACATCAGTTTAACTTTTATCCAAGTTGGTTGTTTTATTCCCCTGTCATTGCTTTCAAGCCTGTTAGCTGTGGGTGATGTGTATGGTTACAATAAGGAAGTCAAAGACATGTTCGTTTGGCGCACCTCGTGAAATGTTTTTATCTGGCATATGACGACACAATTTTTGTGAAGATATATTACCTTATCAAGTTAAAAGGAGAAAAAAATCTAAGGAAATAAAAGTGGTCTTTGGAAGAGTGAACTAAAGCTTATCTAAGCTAACAATAAGATATTTAATTAGAGCTGTAATCGTTCTTTCTTGTCAGCCTTTGAGATGTTTCCATGTCTTGTCCTGCGACAAGCAGATTCTTTCTGTATTCTTCTTGCTTACGGTCTGGTTTATGTATTTTCCAGCATGCATTAGTCCTGCTGATATAAATGCTGAAGAAACTCTCAACACTCTTAAATATGCAAATCGGGCTCGTAATATTCAGAACAAGCCAATTGTAAGTCTAGTTACAAACCTTATTTCATGTATCTTCTTATCACTTCTGGATCAAAAATCTCAAGTAGTTTTTCCTTAAACGATGTCCAGATCAATCGAGATCCTGTATCTAGTGAGATGCTGAAGATGCGGCAACAACTAGAGTATTTGCAGGCAGAACTCTGTGCCCGTGGGGGAGGTGCTTCCTCTGAAATTCAGGTAAACTTGTTGTTGTGCTCCGTGTGTAGATGTCAGCAGACTACCTTTTTAAATATGAAGTAAAGCTCTGGTCATCTTCAGTCTTCACTAAATGACAATGGATATTTCAATTTGAAATAGGTACTCAAGGATAGGATTTCATGGCTTGAAGCTAGTAATGAGGAGCTAAGCAGAGAACTGCATGAGTACCGCAGAAGAGGCTCTGGCACTGAACAATGTGGAACTGAAGTGAAGGTATACATTGAGCTCCCCTCACTTATAGAAGCCATTTTAAGAAAGAGGAATTATCATGCCCCCAGGCTTTGGTCTAGTGGTAAGAGTTCCAGCTTGTGATGTGGGGGTTAGACGCACGTCACTGTTCGAACACTGCCACAGGCAAAATTCTGGCAATTGATATTTAAGTGGAGAAGGATAGAGGGGTGGGCCCATTATCCAATGAGTTTTGAACCGTGCGTCACTGTTCCCGAGGATTTCTCGGTCATAAAAAAAAGAAAAAGAAGTGGAACTCTCATCCAACTTAGTTGCCTAACAAATTCTTCATGTCGATTGCAGGTTAATGGTGTCTTTTCAGTAAAAAGCGAAGGGCTCAAAAGGGGCTTGCAAAGTATAGAATCATCTGACTATCCAATGAGTGGAAATGGTATGCCACTCTCAACTTTTGGTACTAGGCAATGAGTTCTATATTCTGATGACTATGTTTGGGACTAGGATGTTCTCAGGAAGAAAGTCATTTTTCATTGTCTCAAGAATTTAAAATCTAAATGTTTTTAAGTGGTTCAGTATTCTTATTTGGAACCAGTCTCTGTACTGCCAGGCGATTCAGGAGATATGGATGAAGAAGCAGCAAAGGAGTGGGAACATACCCTCTTGCAAGACACAATGGACAAAGAATTGAATGAGTTAAATAGGCGCTTAGAGCAGAAAGAGGTGAGGCAGACTCTTGATTGCATCTGGACTTACCATGCAGTGATAGCAAAATAGATGTTCTTAACACTAAATCAATTTGATATTGTTTAAAATTGTCTGTTCCTGTGCATACTTTTTTTGGGGGGATTAACCTATTAAAGAGATGTGCTAGTATTCAGTAAAGAAGGGAGACTACTAGAGATTCCACGTCCTTTGCTTGCTTTTCGCATTTGCACTAATAGCGACTTCAAACTTCTAATATTAATGGTTGTCTTTTGCTGTAGTAAATTCATATGTGGATGTTTCTTCTTTTGTACGCTTTGCAGTTAATTGTGAATATAGTTATTCATCAAAAATATTAATTGCGAGTATAGAATTTGAAATGGTATAGCGCTCTTTGTTGTGTAATTCTCTTAGATGGTAACCTTCTATGGTTGCTCGTTTTCCTATCATTGATGCATGTGGTGATTTGACATATATATCTGTGTAACAATAATTCAGTCTGAAATGAAACTTTATGGAGGCTTGGACACCATGGCGCTGAAGCAACATTTTGGAAAGAAACTTTTGGAACTTGAAGAGGAGAAAAGAGCGGTGCAGGTAATAGAAAAGCAATGAAAATGTGATCACACGCTGTCATTTTGAGTTTGTCAAACTGATGTTCCCTTTTTTCAACTGACCTGTTGATGCAGCAAGAGAGAGATAGATTATTAGCTGAGGTTGAAAACCTTGCAGCCAACAATGATGGACAAGCACTAAAATTGCAAGACACGCATTCCCAGAAACTAAAGTCCCTTGAAGCACAGGTCTGCCCAATTGTACCATGTTCATTGTACAGCCATGAGTGTCATGCTTAACTCTAATATCTTAAACATTTTTGCTGACCAGATACAAGATCTTAAGAAAAAACAAGAGAACCAGGTTCAGCTTTTAAAGCAAAAACAGAAGAGTGATGATGCAGCAAAGCGCTTGCAAGATGAAATACAATCAATCAAGGCACAAAAGGTTGGTTTACATTTCTCGTTTGCTTAACACCCTTTCTACTACTTATATGCAACTTATATTCTTGCCTTTTATAGGTACAATTGCAGCATAAAATTAAACAAGAGGCTGAACAATTTCGTCAATGGAAGGCATCTCGGGAGAAAGAGTTAATGCAGGTAGTTTGCTGCTATCACTTTTTCCCATACGTTCTTCATCTTGTAACATGTTGGGGGGTCATTATTTGAAAGGGAAGACTTTCCTGCTATTTCAGTACTATAAATGTTTTCATAAGAGTATTATATTCATGCATTACTGATGAGGCAAATGCAATTCATTCTGGTTGAAATTCTACTTTATTTTGTTAACCAACAATATTTTCCTTGGAACCTTATAAAAAAGAATTTCCTTGAACTGCAGTTAAGGAAGGAAGGGAGAAGGAATGAGTATGAGAGGCATAAATTGCAAGCCTTAAATCAGCGACAAAAGATGGTGAGCATTTTACTTTCCTTTTTGTCTTTGCATTCTCGTTCATTCTTCTACAGCAGTTTTAATCTGTTGCCCAAAGTCTAATTTAAAAATCTTCAATCGTACTTCATGAAATGGACATGTGTAAGTGGCAATTTTTGTTATCCTTTACTGAAAAATTCAGCCAAGTAAAATGCAGTACATATTAAAGAGGAAAGTGGTACCCTCCTTCCCATATTGTGACTATTGTACATTTGACAGCGTTGATTTAGTGGGTAACATAAGTTGGTGGCTTTACTAGAATAATGTGGACAAGAGTCAAGCTCGTGTAAGGGGGTGATCACAGTCAATATCTGAATTGTATATGACATCATGGATTTATTTCAGGTTCTTCAAAGAAAGACAGAGGAGGCTGCAATGGCAACCAAGAGACTAAAAGAATTGCTAGAAGCGCGTAAATCTTCAGGTCGTGAAAACTCAGGTTTGCACTACATTTAGCTTTTATCTGATGCTTTTGTTGTGGATATGTTGAAATTTTGTTGCTTTCAGTTACTGCAGTAACTTCTTTAGCAGAATAAGTTGCTTAGTTTTAGGATGAATTTCAATTTTAAATTTCTATTGGATTGTTTAAGTTAGTTGAGATATTTTAGGTTTTTTGAATTTTAAATTATGTGGAATTTTCGTTCCTAATTGGATATTTAAAGCCTTGTTATGCTTAATAAAATAATTGAGAGACTTTTTTAATCAATACTTTAAATCTTTTTGCTGCCCATCTTTTAAAAAACCAACAGTGGTAATTAGAGCTTCATTGGTCTTACGGGATCTGTGAGTTCATCCAAAGAGAACTATTTTCAAATCATTTTTAACCAATATCAAATTTTAAACACATTTTCAAATATGGCAAGCAACAGTCTCTCTTAGAATGTCCCACAAACTTTCACCGGCAAAAACTATCGGAGATCCGTGAAAATAAAATCATATCTTAAAACCTATGATTTATTGAATGTTGTAATGGAAGAACAATCCTTACGAGCAATCTCTGAAAATCCTATTAAGACAAGGTCATTAAGGGTATTTTTTATGCACAAAATCATAAGATGAAAAAGAAAGAAGAAAAGAAGAAAAGGAATTGCACTACAAAAGTGTGCAATTTCATCAATGCTCAAAATAATCCTCAAGCACAAACAACAAAAGCAAGAATTGAGGAGGAGCAACTTTTTAAATTGCAGCAACTGAAGCAAAGGAGGAGTGTTGAAATTTTGTTGCTTTCAGTTACTGCAGTGACTTTTTTAGCAGAATAAGAGATGAATTTCAATTTTAAATTTCTATTAGATTGTTTAAGTTAGTTGAGATATTTTAGGTTTTTTGAATTTTAAATTATGTGGATTTTTTGTTCGTAATTGGCTATTTAAACCCTTGTTATGCTTAATAAGATAATTGAGAGACTTTTTCAATAAAAAAGTGCTTACTGGTGCTTACTGGTGCTTTTCTGTTTCTATTTATAATATAGGGTATCAAGAATTTTGCTCTCAGATAAAGTTCCATTGAAATTCTACTAAGTTTTGAACTTTAACTATTCATCTTTACACATGTTCTGTTTAACATGCAGTTACTAGCAATGGCCACGTTACTAGCAACCACATAGCAAATGGACAGGTACTTATCTTGCTCTCTTTTGGACTCTAATGGATTTTGTTTCTGTACCTGTTCGATCAAAGAATTTAGTCAAGTATCTTTTGCATTCAGAGCAATGAGAAATCATTGCAACGTTGGCTTGATCATGAGCTTGAAGTGATGGTGAATGTTCATGAAGTTCGTCACGAGTATGAGAAGCAAAGTCAAGTGTATGTAATAAACTTTAGTTTACCTAAAGAAATCCTCTCTTACTGTGTACACACTCAACAATTCTTGTTCTTTGCATTTCTTAATATTGATTCTTTTCATCTCAGACGAGCTGCACTGGGTGAAGAGCTAGCGGTGTTGAGACAAGTTGATGAATTTGCCTCAAAAGGACTGAGTCCTCCAAGGGGTAAAAATGGTTTCTCTAGGTGCGTATACTAAACTCATCTTATCTTTCAGCCAATAGTGGATTCTGTAATTCTCCAAAATGCAGCCGGAAGAGCATTAACTACATTAAACTACTAAAGCAAGTTCGGTGTAATGGATTTCTATTCATGGTTATCTGTTCAGGGCATCTTCAATGTCGCCAAATGCTAGAATGGCACGAATTGCTTCCCTTGAGAATATGTTAAGCATTTCATCCAATTCTCTAGTTGCCATGGCTTCACAACTTTCAGAAGCAGAAGAACGAGAGCGTGCCTTCAGCAATCGTGGACGTTGGAACCAGCTCCGCTCAATGGGGGATGCAAAAAGTTTACTCCAGTATATGTTCAATTCTCTTGCTGATGCTAGGTATCTACTGATGTGTTTTGTATCTTGTAGTATGAATTGTTATTACCTGAAGCTTCATAAGTAGAAATAACTAGAATCTTTATGCTCTGTATTCAAGAAGGATTTGTGAAAGGAAATAGAGAAACTGAAGGTCTACTGCAACGAATACTGTCTGAAACACTATATAGGTCTTTTGAGCTTAGCAGTGGAAATGTGGATTAGGAGCATACTGCTTAGGTCCAGTAGTGAGAGTTTTCAATCCAAAAGAATTTTGTATCTTGGTAATCTAGGGACGTCAAAAGGTAATGAAAGTTCCAAAACGGTAAGCAGGTCTTGTCTTTACCTTTAGAAAGTACATTTGGTTTCAATATGTTTACACAAGTGTAAAATTCCACATCATCCCAGTCAAAAGAGTTCCACCAAAAAAGAAAGAAAGAAAGAAAGAAGGAATACAGAACCTTGCAAGATTTCCTTAGGAATGAGTGCATACGATACCCCAGCTGACCACTATCTCATTTGGTACTTGGGGTCTAAATTGCTCCGACACGGCAGTTTAGATGTCGCACCCATGTCGACCGAAACTAGTATGGGTGTGGGTATGGGATCCGTACTGGATGTGGTCAAACAATTTTGGGTACTTTCACTATGAAAGACGGAAAATTCGAGACGAGAGACAATTTGATTCCTTATCTAGGAAATCAATACTTAACTTATCTATAACTTGAGAATAAAAAAGAAATCCACACTTTACAAGCTATACGTAAGTATTCGACAAAATTTCTCATAATTTTAGAGATATTTTTATGTTTTTTATTGTTTTGAATTATTTTTAGATGGATCCCTGCACCCGTATCCATACTAGGATTCGTATCCCCGAATTTTAGAATTTACATCTCGAAGGATCTAATCTCTAGATCCACACCAGTGTCGGGCACCCGCACCCGTATCCGAGTAACTTAGCTTGGGTAACTGTCTCTACCTCAAAGTGCATATGAATTCTGGATGATTTCTGACATGGGGTCAGCTATTAACTAAAAGTAAAATTTTTGTAGAAGCAACATCTCATTTAGTTCTACTTTGCGGCGGCCCGCGGGATTTTTTTTGCTTTAACTCTCATTATGTCATCTAGATGCCAACTTTGGGAGAAGGAGCTTGAGACCAAGGAAATGAAAGAGCAGATGAAAGAACTCATTGGTCTATTGCGGCAGAGTGAAATTAGGAGAAAGGAAGTTGAAAAGGAGCTTAAGCAAGCTGTTCAAGATGCATTGGCTTCCCCAGCTTCGGTAGGATTTTACTTTCTTTAGTCCCAGATTATATATCAAGTGTTTTAGATCTTATTTTAAAGGAAGCATGCAAGGCTTTTAGATAGTAACATTTTTTGAGTTTTGAAAGAAATGCCTGATTGAGTCTTTCTGCGTGCTATATGGTTAAGTGCATCATGTTTATGCATACTCTTGAACTCTAGTTGCAAGATCAGAATGGATTACATTCTTATGTTTTACATTTTCCCTATACTGATGATGTTGCCATGAGGAACAGGTTATCTCTAACAAGCAATTTGTTGATGAGATGAGCGGTCCACCGTCTCCAATCCCTGTACCAGCACAAAAACAGCTCAAGTATTCAGCTGGCATTGCTAATGCATCAGTCAGAGAGGCAGCAGCCTTTATAGATCAAACACGAAAGGTTGCTCTAATGTTTTTTTTCCCCTACCTCTTTGATAGTTGCCAAACTCAAGTTTACCGTTATTAACAAAAATGGCTGATATTAACCTCTAATGTTGCAGATGGTGCCACTAGGCCAATTGTCGATGAAGAAATTAACAGTAGCAGGACAAGGTGGGAAGTTGTGGAGGTGGAAGAGAAGTCATCATCAGTGGCTATTACAGTTCAAATGGAAGTGGCAAAAACCTTGGAAACTCTCTGAGTGGATTAGACACAGTGATGAAACAATTATGAGGTCACGGCCCCGTACCCAGGCTCTGCCAGATATTATGTGCAGAAACGGTCACTAGCTTATTCATGCCAACTGTATATTCTATTCTGATCTCTTTTGACCCCTACACATGGTACAGGGAGAAGCTGGAAATAAGTGCTGGTAAGTTCTATTTTGTTAATTATACTGTGATTCGTCCTTCTTTTCTGGGATTTTAACGGTCTTTGCCTCCATAAAATTGATAAATGAACACTTTTTTGACTGATTTCACATGGTTCCATATTGTGGTAATGGAAGCATTCGTCCTCCATATGGACAAGGAATAAATTACAGTAGGAGTGTCCGACACTTGGCCACACTTATGCATAACTTGGATAACTAACATTGCAACATAAACAGTGAATTGTGAGCTATATTATGGTTATCAAGAAGCATAAAATTCTGTCGTTTCTTACTTTAAGGGAAAATGTAAAAAACAAGAAGCATTGACATAAAGGTCAAATTGCCTAGTCATAGACGCACTTCACTGCGCTATATCTATTGAGCCTTTATCTATTTATTAGGTAGTAACTTATTTTCAAGAACATGGGTTAATACCATTTGCAATACAGGTATTATACGTGCAGGTTGCAGTTCAAGTGGTCGAGCCGTGGAGGGGATTTTGGTATAGGGTGTTCTTAAAGGAGTGGTTTTAGTTGGAGTTGCTAGATCTTTGAATTTTTAAACTGTGGTTATTCATCAGCAGCATCTTGTGGATATGTTGAAGCTACATTAGGATTGCCTCAGTAATTGCTGAACAATACTTAGAAAGTGGATGGTGAAGTTGCCAGTAGATTTTAGTTATAGGAGATTTGTGTATACATTTTGGCAAATAACATAAGCTTGAAGGAATTCCTCCTTCAGGTCACAGAAGCATGTCAAAAGATCCTATTGTTTGAATTTGTTTGGTCATTCTTGATAAATTTGTGTAATGTACATTGTTGTAAGCACAACATTGATTTTGTTTAAAGTATAATGAAATATGTAGCATTTCCTATAGCAGCTGGAACTTTTTCTTTTTGTCCATTTTGGCGATGTGGTAGTGGAATTATGTATGGCCTTGTGTAGGATTTGTAAAGAACACTTGGTATTTAGGAGACTAATTTTCGACCGTTGTATCTGTTATAAATAGTATTGTATTTAAGGTGAATCTTTATATTTAGAGATATTTTAGGATTTGTTACTAGGGGTTAAGTAACTTTTCCCGTATAAATAGAGGTTCTATTTCATTGTAATTCATCCCAAATCAATATGAGTTGTCTCTCTACTTTTCTCTATAATATTCTTCTTCTCCTTTTATTTGTTTCATAACACATTATCAGCACGAGACTCTAACCAATTGAGTAAAAGTTTTGGGATTGAGCATAATGATTGTCAATTGTTCCATGAACTTCTGTCATGATTAAATTCTGGATTTAAGGTTAAGTATTGTGAGAAAGAAAAATCTTATTGTTAATTAAAGTGTTGTACAACCCTATTTATATCCAGTGATTACATAATAATAGGTATCTACTTCCCGATGTGGGACACTATACATGACTAACTACTTAACAAGTATTTTACTTTATTTTTCTCTTTTAAATTCTTGAAATTCTATAATTTGATTTTAAATACAAGAAAAGAAAATAAATTTCATTTATATCTCTAATAGAGTTTGTAAGAACGAAGTGGTAAATTTTTTATGTCTTGCCATGATCAAATTCATTTATGATTATGAGCACAAGAAGTGAAAACCCGTCACATTGAATTTGCTTCATGCTCGTTCGCTTAAGAGAGTGGTAGCAATATGTAACAAATTTGAAAGAAGACAAAATTATTGCCATGAAAGTATCAATGGATGTGGACGTAGCAGTAGACGAAATTATGATCGTCATCATTGTGGTAATGAGAATAATATGGATTCTCAAAATAATCCTTCACTATGTGAAAGTAATGTTTGTCATCGATTTGACATGAGATTATGTAAAATACATATAGATAATTATGGTCCATTCATGATGTGAGTATGACAACATGTGAATATACCACATTCACCTCTAGAAGGAGGTTTGAAATGAAATAAAAAAATAATGTCATTATTATGGCATGAATGATCATTGGTTAAGTACCTATTGTATGCCAAAATATTTTTGCAATATGATTATTAAAGGACAACCGTAATGCAAGAAAAATATCTTGCATATAATTTTGAATTTGTTTCATTCTCGTTCCCTTAAGAGAATGTGGTAGCAATATGTAATAAGTTTGGTGAAAAGCGAAAAATAGGCACACAGTAGCACTACAACAAAAAGGGTCTTTAGCGGCAATTATTTGGCGACAGTAAGACAATTGCCGCTAATTTATTTACGGAAGGCAAATATGACTGGCAAATGAATATTGGCTGCTAATTAGTATGTATTAGCGGCCATTAAAGAGGAAAAACCATTAAATTAATTATTTTTACTTTTCATATTCCCTCCAACCTTTTCTTTTCCCTCGCGCCTAAATTTTAGTACTGTATTTACCCTAAAGACTGTAAACAAGAGAAAAAAAGTTACGCTCCAAATCACAGAAAGTATCCTCTCAATTTGTTGGCTCTCTACAACCAGAATTTTTGGCCACCATAACAATTGCTGGTGAGTTGTCTTTCTTTATATTTTTATTTCTACCTTTAGGGTTGGATGATTCAAAATTGGAAGTTGCCGTAATCTTTTTTGACCCAATTAAAAAAAAATCCACCTTTGATGCTTTCTGTTCCTTCTTCATATTCAATTTCAATATATTCATCGGCGAGACCCATTTAAAGTTCATCTCAAAGTATATGTATTTTTTCTTTTTCTTTCTTTTTTGCTTTGAATTTTTTTAATGATCATGGTGTCTGGACTAGTCTACCGACACTGAGGTTCAATAGAATGATGAATCAGGTTTATCTACTGGACGTGTTAGTTCATTTACTGAATGGTACATTGTTCTTATTTTAATTGTTCCCTGAGATTTTCTATAAATATTTTTGTGTTGGTTGTGTCCTCACTCCCATGATCTTACTACAGAAGTATATGCCACTTAAATTTTTTTATTCCGTTGTATATTTTGCTGTTCTTGAGACCTTTTGGTGATAACATCTTTAGTAGATTAAAAGAAAAATAGAAGATGCTGCACTAATTTGGAAAGCAATTGTTGCATTCTCTATATGGATTTGATGACCATTAAATCTTTTTCAAATTAGGTAATTCAGAAAAAAGAAATATTCATGAATCCACAATATTAAAAGATATCTGAAAACTGCCACCAGGGAAAACAATTGCTATTCAATAATCTTAACCAACCCATAAAAAAAGGGGGTCGAAAGCTTGCTAGCTTTCTAGGCATAATCGCTAGAACTCCAGAACTAACACCTCTAAACATAGATGATTGGAGAAGCTTTGTCAAAGAAGAAAAAAAGAAACTGGTGGAGTTTGTGAAGGTATGGAGTTATTATTATTCTTATGATGTGTGAATATAATAATATATTATTTTATTATATGTGATATTATTTTTTTTAGTTATTTCCTTTTATTTCACAGAAGAAGTTTTCTATCCCAACTTGTGGAGAAACATATGTCATAAAGTTAATAGGAAAGAAATGGAAAGACTACAAATGCGACTTGAAAAATGTGTATACGACAAAATATAAGACCAAAGATGCTTTGCTAAGAAATAAATCAAGTCGTCTACCACGAGATCAATGGACCGGTCTGGTCTCTTATTGGCTTTCTGATAAAGCTAAAGTATCAATTTTATACTTATAAAAATACACATTTAGTTTTTATTGTGTGATTGTTTTGTTAGTTTTTATGTATAAATTATTAAATATTACTTTTATGTTGTAATGACATAAGCGTACACAAGTAAATAGAAATAATAGAGCAAATCAAAAGATGCCTCACACAGGAGGGTCAAAAAGTATTGCCGCCTTGATGGATGAGCAGGTATTCTTGTGTATATTTTAAAATTTAATATTCTAAAACTCTCTTTGTTATGCGTATTTCACATTATTATATTATATTAGGCCAAAAATGGTCATATTAACTCATAAACAACATAAGGATGGTAGACCACTGGATGCGGAGTCTGCAAGGACAATTGTAAGATTTCTTCTTTTTTATTTTCTGAATTTCGATTAACTTTTCAGAATTGGGATTATGAGAACTTTATTTGGCTTTTTTCTGATACCATCATTTGAAATTATATGTAACAATCTAGCTAGTCACTAGAATCATAAACCTCATGTCACAAATTTTTTTTACCTAATATTTTAATTGCGTGAGGACATGACTAAAAGTGAATAATATGAGAAAAAACAAAATTCAGCTTTTATTGTCTTAGTTTACTTCTCAGATGACAATGATGCAAACCTAAGATTGAGATAACAACTTAGAATATAGTGACTTAGATTGAGGTCATATTGTCTCTTAAAAACTGCAAACTTGGGACCAAAGTGAGCTATGGAGTTGTTTAAATCCAAACTTATGATCTCAAAGAGACTAAAATGTATATGGAGATAATGTTTTTCACACCTCCCATGGTGTGCAATGGTTGACTACCTCTTAGATATTATTTTGAATTATGACAATCAAAACAAAACGACAAGTAAATCGTTTAATGGTATTATGGTACAATATTTTAATATGTTGGAGTTTGAATAGTTGTTTGTTTAGGGTGCACTCTGATTACCATTAGCCAATATTTTGTTAACGTCATCTGGAAGTTCCTCTGATTAAAATATGACTTTTAGGTCATTATGAACTATTTCCAATCAGATCGTAGATATTGGTAGCAATAGCAATAAAGCTTGTCACAACAGCTTGAACAATCATGGCCACTGTGATTATCTTGTCTTTCCTTGAAAATAAATCATGGATATCTCTGCGAAAAATGAATTAAGATGTTCACCAGAGAAAAAGAATAAAGAAATCATTCAGATTTTTTATAGAGTAAAAGGATGAGGGTGGTAACATAAAGACCTTGGAGCAATTGCACCTAGAAACATGTTGTTTTTAGGTAGGTGGCCAACCGACCAAGTTGAGTTATAAGTGACCTATTGTACATAGGCATGCTAATATTTCTAGATTCATATATAATAAGAGTTTCTTAATGTTTTAGATTCTCCTACTGTGAAGTTTACACCATGGCTGAAACTAGCTTCTTTTTAGAAGTAAAGTTTGAAAAATGGAAGGTTAAGATCCTCACATAAAGTCTATAAGGAGACATCAGAGAATTTGCATGTGGGTTCTATATGAATTACAGATTGGATCCTATGTATATTTAATATTTTTTGTTATTAACTTATGTTTGGTTCTAACAATATATGATCAACATATATTGAATGAACAATTGAGCAACAATGGGAGATCGAATGACCAGCCGCCTCGCGATGTTGCCTGGAAGGAGATGTGTTTCTCAAGTATTGAAAATGATAAAAGTGGGTTAGGACTTGGTCCAACTCCTTTTGTCTGTGGGGTAATAAGTCTTCCGTAGAAAATAGTGTTGCAGAGGATTCATCTAATGAGGTTATAAAAAATTTAGACGGAGTTTAAGGAGTTAAATGGGAAACAAAATGAAGAAATAAGTTTGATGAAATAAGAAGTATCACGGATGAGACAAGTCATGTAAAAAATTGCTCCTAATGAATTATTTATGCCTCATAATATCAATGGAATCTCAACTGAACAGGTAACTCGATTTTAAAAGTTTTAAACACATTTTTTCTGAAATTTTAATCTTATAAAATAATGTTATCTATCTTGTTAATATTTTTCAGGCCCCTGATGCTAACAATGGTCATCAACCTGTACCACAAGCACGAAGAACGCCTATTGTTTCTGAAAATGCTCCATCTTCTCATGGTACTATTCTTGTATTATAATAACTTAATATAGCACTACTGAAAGTTGTATATTATTAGCATTATTAAAATTATTATTTTTTCTTTTCTTTGTGAGGTGCTTATTTGCTACCAGTGTGCTAACATTTTCTAATTGCTTCTAGTGGTAAGTTGTTTTACATGATTAAACATGTGCTTAGCCGATCTATCTAACAACATGCATTGGAAAAACTCCTAAAGTAAATTGAAAGTTAAGGGTTTTTATCATGTTCTTGACAACTGGTTCT
This sequence comes from Nicotiana paniculata, assembly GCA_005239505.1. Lineage (NCBI taxonomy): Eukaryota > Viridiplantae > Streptophyta > Magnoliopsida > Solanales > Solanaceae > Nicotiana > Nicotiana paniculata. The sequence continues at coordinate 5,303 of ML341435.1, read as the reverse complement.
CTCACAGTAGCCTACAGGAAAGACATAAGAGATTGTGAGAATAAAAACAATGGAGAAAACAAATTCAGAAGATAGTCAAATTATATGTATATAAGGAAACGACAATAAGACTTTTATAATGCTCTACAGAAAGTATATATAACCGTCATTCTTCTGGACTATCTTGAGGAACCAAGTCTTTTTTGGCGTGAGTGGTAATATTATGCAGATTATTGATCTTTGTTAAGTGACCATTCTATTTTATTTGTTTGGTTCCTTAGTTGATCATGACATGGTGGATGTTGAGCTACAGTATTGGATGTTGATGTAGCATTTTATTGATATTATTTTTTAGAACTATGTGACAATCTTTTTCCTTCTTTAAAATAGTTGAATAGAACTTTATAGGTCAAGTTTTGGAGTACTTTTCAATATTCTCCCAATCATTAGGATTCAATTACACTGGTTGAAGTTGTAAGCTATTTCAGAATATATTTGAATGTCGACTTATAAATTTTAGATATACAATTTCATCTTTTAATATTTACTTATTTTATTATTTCAGGTGATACAATATGATGTTAAGAAAAGTAACATGGGAAAAAGTGCAATATGATGAAGAGTTGCAGAAATAATTTGTCGGTTATGCATCTACTATTTTGTTAGACATTAATTATTTTCTTCAGACAATGTAATTTCTATCATTTTTGTCGCAACTACATTTGATTATGGATTAACACTTGCTTTTGTTAATCTAGATTTAATGAGATATATTATATTTTTATGAATTAAAAGTAGTGTTTTTGTTAGCATTTACCAATTCGAAGACAGCTTTATGAAATTAGTTTGCACTTTTGAAATGATATTAAATGGTTATTTTTATAGCCGATTTAACTAAATTATCGGCACGAAAACTAGGTGCTTAAATATATTGGTTAAAGCCTGTAACTTTTGGTGGCAATTTGATTAACTTTACCGTAATTAAAACAGAGGCCAACAATGCAAATTGAGTCATCTTGAGATGGGTTTTAGCAGCTATTATAACTGTCGCTAAGCTATCGTCATTAAATCCACTGATTTTTAGCGACAATTAAATTTAATTTACTGGAAATAGCAATGGATGCTAAAAGGGCCAACTAAGCTATTTTCAGAAGGGATTTAGCAGCAATAATAATTGCCGCTAAGCAATTGTCGTTACATCATATGAGTTTTACCGGCAAATCCTGGAATGGCCGCTAAAGGATTTACCGACGCCATGTACAACGGCAAATTACCAATAGCCGGTAAATATTTTCGCGGCTATTTCTATTGCCACTAAAGCCTTTTTTTATTGCCGCTAAAGACCTTTTTTGTTGTAGTGTAGTTTAGAGTAGAAGGAGTAAAAGCCACTTGACTGTAAGGAGATGAGCTCTAAGTTGGAATTCAATAGTCTAAGAAATGGTCATCTGTGCGTAACAGCTACTGGCGTCATCACCCTACAAAGAGGTGGAATCAACCAAGGCTTAACACTAGCTCCATTTTGTAGACGGGTCACACGTTGCACTGAGAACAAGGGACTGATCCCACACTGTGCTACTGCCTTGACCTAGGATTCTTTTCCTCACATCGGATCTGAACTGAAAAACTGAAGCTTTCAAGGAAGGAGATTCTAAGACATTATATTCTGTGGCAAAGGAGCCCATTCGATGGCATTTGCGCCCGCTTGAATTTCACTTTCACTCTTGGATAGCTATAGCTACGGGCCATGCATGTCTGTTGGAGCGAATTGGATAATCGGGCCGAGGGCTGGCCACTCTTCCCCTCACTCTCCTTTCCCTAATATGAACCTTGAGTCATCAAAGCCTTTCTGAATCGGCCTAGCCCGGTCGCGTGACGCTTCAAAAGGAGAAACTGTCGATCGTAGTTTGGCGACCTACCTTCAGTAGGGGCCTTTAGTCTTTTGATTAGAGTAGGGGTTGCGAGAGAGAAAACGTACCGCCCTTCCATAGTCACGAGTCTGTTTATAGTAGCGACTGTTGTCATAGTCAACAAGGTTGAAACTTACAGGAAAAAACATCAAATTGGAAAGGAGATCCTCCCGGACCTTCTCTACTACCGTAACTGTCCGAAATAGCGAATTTGACTTTTTTTTCCCCGAGAGACTTTATTTTCTTTTTTGAATTTCGTCAGTTCGGATTCTTGTCTGCAGAGGGAGATGCATTCCGGTGCGATGTTTCCAGTTTAGACACCAGGCGCAACCTTCCTAAACTGCTTTGTCTAAAGATTCAATTAGTTAGACAGTTTTCAATTTGTTTGTCATCATCTAAAAGAAAAAGAAAAGAGAAAAGAAAATTTAGNCGCAGTTTTCAGTTCCTTTGTCATCATCTAAAAGAAAAGAGAAAAGCAAATTTTTAAAGACAAAACTGCTAAGCTATAAGTAGAAGTTGTTGAAGTAGAAAATGCTTGCTGCTCGCTTAGCTCACAGATCGTGCGCTATCTCATTGCTCACCAAGGCTAGCGAAAAGTGATCGAATAAAGCATTTGTTCATACAGCTCTCGAACCTCACGCTCTATCACACACGAAAAAGAAGCTGACTCAAAGAAATCGGTCACAAAGCTTATTTTTGCGGGTCAATAAGCTCTCGAAAAGACCCGATCCTTCCCTAACCATGAATGTTGACCCTAGTGAAGGTAGTCGATGAGAGGAATAGGTGGTTTCCAAAGGATAGAGTTATTCTATATGACGCTCTCTCTGTGTTTGATGGATGCCTTATCTGTGGAATAGAAGGCTTTTCTTTCAAGTTTTCTTTTCTTTGATCGCCTAAGTCCTTGACTTGACTCGGTCATTGAAATGTAAAACACCTACGTGCTGGTAAACGAAAATCACCTCGACCGGATCATAGTAAACAAGAATGTCGAATCAGGACGCCCTTTGCCTTGAAAGAATTCACACACGACCACCAGCTTTCCCAAAATAAGGGGAGATCTGCTGCTTACTGCTCACGGAAACATCCGACCTATACTATGGTCTAGTCATTCGCCTATCTTTCTGATCTCCTTTACTTCTATTCATAAGATTTTAGGCTTTGACCAGTGAAAAATAGAGTTGATGATGTTGGCTAAAAAAGGCGGAGAGAGGGGAAATAAGACAAAATTATTACCATGAAAGTATCAATGGATGTGGACGCGACAATAGACGAAATTATAATCATCGTCATTGTGGTAATGAGAATAATAAGGATTCTCAAAATTTCACTATGTGAAAGTAATGTTTGTCATCGAATTGACATGAGATTTTGTAAAGCACATATAGATGATTATGGTCCATTCATAATGTGAATGTGACAACATGTAATTTATGAATACATATTCATTTTTCGAAGAATATGAACATGCTAGTGGTGGTGAATATACCACACTCACCTCTAAAAGGAGGTTTGAGATGAAATAAGAAAATAGTGTCATTATTATGGCATGAATGGTCATTAGTTAAGTACCTACTGTACACCAAAATATTTTTGCAATGTGATTATTAAAGGACAACAGTAATGCAAGAAACATACCTTGCATATAATTTTGGCCAACCATAATGGTATATATTTCTCTTTGAAAGAGATACTCACCATATGGATGTTGATGAATATGTGGTAGTATAAAATTAATTGAGAGCTTTGGAAGAGCCAATTATCACTATTTTGAAAAAATAAAATTGATTATTAATAAGATATTATTTCTTAGTATGTCTCAAAGAAACTTACTTAGCTTTTAAAGTATTCGCGAAATGGGTTGGTTATATTGAGATTATAAATAGAGGAAAGATTTAATATCTTCTATTACTACAACTTGTAGCGGGATAATATATATGTGAAAAAGCTACCCGCTTTATTTCCAGTTTGTACTACACAAATAAAAGAATACCACAATAAAGTATAAGTTTATTGATATAAAAACTCATATCATAATAAGCTTGGAGTTTATTTATAATTGCATACGTCATGGTGTAAACCTAAAGTTTATCAATATTGACAATTATCCAGTTGGTAAAATTGGTTTAGCCATGTTAATTTAAGTATCATGTGCAAAAATAAAAGAATTTACATGGGTACACATTAAAGAACTAAAAAGTTTTTTACGAATTCTCTTATGTTGCTTCTTCTTATCAATTAATAAACCAATATCCAAGGTAAATATGAAATCATTCACCTTCCATGTATACCACATAAGATGCATATAGGAGATGGTTACAAGTGCGATTATTGTTGATACTAAGTTTGCCCCCATATTTTCTAAAATACATATATACTTTCAAACATGCATATTTGCATCATTATTTAGTGTAAAAACTATTACAAGTATTTTCTATAGTTTTTCATAATTTTTAGAGCTTCAAATTAATTTTTTTATATTTAAATTATATATAAATATCTAGTAATTATTCTTTTAAATTATTTTGTGATGACTTAATTATCTAAAATAATTTTTTTGCACCTATAATATATGTTTCAAATATTTTATTTCATTACATACAATTACATTGGCATTTTTCAAGCTATTTATCTAATTTTACAGTAATGGCCTATATTCATACATAAAGGCTCTTTATTCTATATTATTTATGTCAAAATAGCATATTTATATTTTTATAATAAAAATTTATTATTTTAAGCATTTTCAGTGCATAAATAATATTGTTTTTATTCATTTATTAAGTATTTCTTATAAATTATTTTGATAAATTTTGGGGTATTTAAATAATAGCCCAATTTCATACCTATTTTTCGGAACCCGTAGATTGGCCCAATTATCCCAAGCCCCAAAAAACAAACTACCCCTTTTACATGCCCGGCCGGTAACCGCTCCAAATAACCCGCCCCATCCCCTTACTATCATGGCCATTGATCTCGAGTGATCAACAGATCCCAATAACCCAACCTCTTTCATTTACCCCCCTTCACCCAAACCCTAACCCATTTTCCCTTTGCCAGCCGCCTCATTACTCTCTCGTCTCTCCACCGGCCTCTGTTAAACCCTAGCCGCCGTAACCCTAACCTTTTCCGATTCCAACTTGTGAACAACTAATTTTTGACCACACTCAAATGTTATACTATTTTAGTGTAAATATTCCTTTTAAGCCTAATATTGATGTTTTAAGCTTTTATCTTACACTTAGTAGATTTTATTTAATTAAAATAAATAAATAAATAATAATAATACTCACATGCTTAAAGTGTGAATATATATATATATATATATATATATGGAGTATATTTTAATTAAAATTGTAATAAGTAAACTATTATATTTTTTTTGTATAATTTAAACTATAGTGTAAATATTGAGTTTTC
>ML341434.1:0-42183 GCA_005239505.1 Nicotiana paniculata | reverse complement strand
ATGTCACTTTAATTGGAAAAACTCCCATACCCTTACGGGGTAGTGAAAAAGGAGGTGTGACAACACCAGATTCATATGTATGTGGTTCCACCATTGAAGTAGTATCTGGTTGTACTGTTGGTTTCCAACTAGTAGACCAAACGGAGCAGCAAATTTTTTCCAGATATCTTGCGCATACGTACCCTCCCAGAATAGGTGTGCTGAGTTTTCTAGCGTTGTTGAGGTTGGAGTGCATCAATAGTACCTTGGTTGAATGGTGTAACCAAGTTTTGCTATTTTCTCATTTGTGTGCATCCTATTGTGTAGTGCCCTTCATACCACGAAGGCCATTTTGAATGGAATATTCTTGTGCCAAATTTTTGAATCGATGAAATCAACTTCTTTTCTTTGTCTTAGTAGATCTCAAGTTGTGGCTACAGAAAACTGTCCATTGCTACTTTCAGTCCATACTAATCTATCCCGAATTTCAGGGTAGAGCACTGTATGTTGTTCCTCCAATATATTTCTTATAGTTGTTGGGACCTCTATCCCCAATTCTTCCATTTGCCATTCGCCCTTAACAGTACCTTCATTGAGCTTAGCATCGTTAGGGTTGACTCCAGCTGGTAAGAGACTAAAGAGAGGCCCTTGTTTAGTCCAATTGTCGAACCAAAAAGGATATGTTCCCCTGCCTAGGTATCCACACCATGATTTGTTCTATTTCCAGCTTAATGTCACACATTGCCTTCCAACTTTGCGACTGGCATGCATGCCATTGTGAGGCTATTGGGTGTCTTCTTTTGCAATATTTTGCAATCATGAAGCTTCTTCACAGAGAGTTCCTGTTCGCAAGTTCCACCTTGTTTTTGCTGTGAATGCTGAGCAAATGTTTTGAAGTCTTCTAATTTGAACTCTCCCTTCACTATATGGTTGACATAGTGTCTTCCATGTGACCCAGTGGTGCCTATCTTTCCCATCCGTTCCTCTCTAAAAGAAATTTGCTAGTGTCTTTTCAATTTGTGTCAGCACCCCATTAGGTGGGTGCATTGCTGAGAGTGTGTGAATGGGAATCACCTAAAGGACATGCCGAATGAGGATAGCCTTACCTCCAGGTGAAATGAACTTGTTTTTCCATCCTTTTACTCTGCTAATTACTTTATTGATCATCTCTGATAAATAGGCTATCTTTTGTCTCCCTACGAATAGTGGACATCCCGTGTATTTGAGTGGGAACTGTTTGTGTTGCATTCCTGTAATGGAGGAAATCCTTCTTATTCTACCTGGAGGTATTCCCGGAGCCACCATAAAACAGCGCTTGCTTTTATTAATCTGTTGGCCTAAAATTTGTTCAGATTTTGTCAAGGTCCTCATGACTAGCCTCATTGTCTTCTTTTTGCCGCTAACAAATAGTATCATGTCGTCCGCAAAGGCTAGATGATTGACTTGCGTCCTTGCCTCGGAATGTAAGAATCTGTGAATCTTCTATTCTCATAGAGGTTGTTCAGCATATTGGATAACAACTCGGCACTTAGTACAAATAATGATGGCGATGTAGGGTCGCCTTGTCTCAAGCCAGTCTCTGATTTGAAGAAACCGTGCCTTTGGCCGTTTACAATTAAGGAATACCAGTTGCTTGATATGTATATGTGGATCATGTCAATCCATACCTCTGAGAAGCCCATTTTCTCCCTTAGTCTACACAAGTAAGGCTAGGCAACTCTATCATATGCCTTGGCCATATCAAGTTTTTAGTACCACATTTCCACCTTGAATTGGTTTCCGTATTCCTTTAAGCATCTCTTGTGCCAACATTATATTTTCAGAGATTAGTCTACCTATGATAAAACCTGATTGGTTGCTCGATATAATTCTAGGCAGTAATTGAGACAGTCTTGCATTCAACACCTTAGCCAGGATCTTGCTTGACACATTGCACAAGTTGATTGGTCTTAGGTCTGTTAAGTGTTGTGGGAGATCAGTTTTTGGTATCATCACCAAGCATGTGTGCGAGAAGAACAAAGGTATAGCAGCTCCTTCAAAGAAGGTCACCACAAAGTCATACATATCATTTTGAACTATTTTCCAGCATGTTTGGTAAAATAAGGCACCAATGCCATCTGGGCCTGGGGCAATCTCTGCGCTAATGGAGAATACTGCTTGTTTCACTTCTTCTAAGTCTGGCACTACTGTGAGCATAAAATTGTCATCCTCTGTAATCCTAGTTGTTAAGTTGTCTAGAGCTGAGAAATTATCTTAAGCACTATGGTGACTGAAAATTCTCTAAAAGTGCTCTATAGCAGCATCTGCAATTTCTTGGCTCTCTTCTATCCAGTTCCCATTGTCGTCCTGTATTCTTTGAATATTCAGCCTTTTCCTTCTCCCCTTTATAGTGTTGTGGAAGTAGGTTGTGTTCTTGTCTCCATCTTTTAGCCAACTGGCCTTAGCCTTCTGTCTAAGGATTGCCTCTTGAAGCTTGAGAAACTGGAGATAGTTTGCTTTGCATTTATTCAACTTTGCCCTCTTCTCAGCCGAATGATCCAAATACAACTCCTTTTCAAGCTCTGCAATGTGTTTCTCCAGTCTTTTTGGTTCTTCGTATATGTCTCCAAACACTTCTCTGGACACGTACTTAGTTTTTGGCATGTCCTCTTGAGTTTTTGATGAAGTTTCCACATGGCATTGCCCTTTACTGGATCCTCTCATACTTCTTGGACCACTTTTTTGAAGTTTTCATGCTTGGTCCAGAAATCTAGGAATTTAAAGTATTTAGGTCCCCCGTTCTCAAATGATTTTAGAGTAATTAGCAGTGGCACATGATCCGAGCTCACTCTAGCTGGATGTTGGACCGTTGTTTCATTAAACATATCGAACCATTATGAGTTTATGAGCAACCTATCCAGTCTCATCCATATTGTGTTTGGGAACCCTCTATTGTCACTCCAGGTATAGATGTTCGCTGAGTATCCCGCCACTTGAAGTCCACAATCTTCTATGCAATTTATGAAATCTACGCTTTTGTCAATTCTAAAAAGGTCTGCCCCCTTTTTTCTCTTCTTCCTCTAGTAGCACATTAAAGTCTCCCATTACACCCCAGGGGCCTTGAATTCTATTTCCCTAGTTTCTCAAGCCATCCCATATCCGTCTTTTTTCTTCTCTTGTACATTTTGCATATACTATGGTAATATGAATTAGGGTGGGGTTCATCGGCAATGTAACTTTACATGTGACATGTTGTTCTGCATCTTCCAGAATATCCAAATTTTGTTATTACAGTTATAAAGATAACTGTGCATTCCCAGCCGAACTCGAAACCTTTCAATTTTTGTTGATCTGACCATAGGTTCTTGTAAAGCTATAAGTGGAAGTTTGTATTGGTTTTGAAGTGTTTTAAGACTCTTTGTAGCTTGTTGGGACCTCATGCCCCCTATGTTCCATGACAGTGTATTAATCATGGGACACATTTAGGGTGGAGGTCTTTGACCCCTTTTTATTCTGTTTGCTTGTGTTTGGTGATGCCCACTGATTTTGTCCACCAAGACCATGTGTTCCCCTGGGGGCAGATTGTTAAACTGAGATATTCTATTCTGGACATTGGACATTGTATTTTCTCTAGCTTCGAAATTTAATGTCATGTGTGGTCTTCTCATATTTTCTTCATCTGATCTAACTTTTTCATCTTCATCATTTTTTTGTGTTTGGTTTGGGTCCTGAGTGTTTGGTACCATTTCAGTGTCAACTTCGTTATTTGTTCTGCCTGGCTCCCTGTATCCACCTATGCCACTAGAGATTTGCGTTAGGGACTTCCCTGGTGTGAGTGAGTGTACTTCAATGGGACTGTTTGTACTGCGTTTGTGCTCTCCTTGTTCTCTTCTAACCTCAACTGGTCTGAGGTTTAGCATTGGAAAAGTTGTGATTTCCAGATTACTGTCTTCTTTATCCCACTCAAGTAGGTTTTGGGGTGGGATCTTTGATCTATGTTTCCTCCTCTTCCCTGTGGTGATTTTTCTTACTTGATCTTCTGTCACATTGAGGAGTTTTGTTCCTTCGATAAGGTCGTGTTCCTTTTCCTCCTCTAGAACAATCTCCGTGTGCTTTTTAGCCTTTGTGGACCTATTTTTTGCACATGTTTTGAGAGTTTTGTTCTTTTCCTTCTTGGCTTCTTCCTCTTTGACTGCTTGGTTATGCCCTGCCCGATTTTTTCTGTTTTATTCTCATCTCATGTGTTATCTAGCACCATGTGGTACTGCTCTATCTCATCTTCCTCTAGCCTAGCATCCTGAGTTATTGGTTCTTCTTGTGAGGCTTTTGGTCCTTCTTGCTTTGTCTTATGAGTGTGTTGTGTACTGCTTGGTATGCTCAAATGCTTTTTGTTGGATTCTTGTGTGCCTTTTCTTGTTATTTTATTCTTCTTAACCTCTATCTATTCCCCTTCTCCATTCTTCTTATGCCTCTCTGTTGGTCTTTCCTTTACCATACTAGATGAGCCTGGTCATTCTTCTTTCTTATGTTGGTTCCTGCATTGCTCGTCTGAATGTCCTTTATTTCTACAATAGTAGCAGAAGTATGGGACACTTTCATACTCTATGATTTGATTGAAGGTGTCAAATTTTTCATTGTTATCTATTAGTGCAACTTGAATTTCCTTAATCCTTAGTTTGGTTAGGTCAATCTCCACACGAGCCTTTACCGTAGTAGGCCTTGTGCACACCACAATGGCTTTGTCCAGAGCAATCAGGGGACCTATTGGTTCCAGAATTCGTTCCATCGCTGCCAAGGCATGGTAGTGCCACGACATGTTCTGGTAAGGTAACCCACACCAGGGCTGGTCGATTCCAAATCCTCTTTGAATTTACTAGTCCATCTTTCAATTCATATTACCATTCCACAAAGCAACATCGATGATTTTGCATATAATTGATTGAAATCATCTTCATCCGCAAAATCAATTAACACATGCCTCTAATCATATGCCCCGATCTTAATAGTGTTCTTCAGCGGAAAAATTCTCTTGAACTCATCCCTAATTTTGTCAATTTGGGGCGTGTTCGTGAAAACCTTCCCACTATTGTTAGTCTACACTTCTTTGCTACTAGCTCGTCGTCTTCCTTTGAGAAGATAACCTTAGCCTTCCCGTCTGTGTACTCATATGACCTGTGTTCCAGTTGTAATCCTTTTTTCCCTCCCCCGTTCGTGGCAACCTCCATTGATGCCAAGTAGCTTGTCTTGTTAAGAAAACCATCGGCAGTTGGGTTGCAGAGTGCTAATTGCACCCTTTGCTGGCTACCCGCCACCGTATTGTTGATTGAATTCATGGTGAAGGACTTGATTTTGGGTATTAGGGTTTTTGATAGATAGAGTTTTTTTTGTATATTCTTGTTCATGTGATTTCAAGAAAAATAACCTATTGACAATATTTTGTTGAATATTGAAAAAGATGAGTATTTTCGTCCAATTATCTAACGGATTAGATTGTAAAGCAAATAATTACATAATTTTTTAAATATTTCAAATATTATCTTTGGATAGATTGGAATTTGTTTTGAAAAAAAATTATAAAAAAGAAAATCTTATTGGGAGGGTTTAACTTCAAGTTGGTGATGGGCAAATGAGAAACTTGGAGCCGGAATAGACCCTAGAAAGCGGGTCAGCGGAAAGATTGCTTAAACACCGACCGACGCGACCCTAGACTATACCTGCAACAGACGTCGAACAATAGTTTCTGTGCTGAGAGAGTAGAAAGAAAGCACGAGTATCTCTTTTCTCTCTCACAGAAATTCATTGAAAACAATGGCGGTAGGCGGCGGCCGTGGCCGTACTTTGACAGCTGATGACTTAGTAGAGAAGTCGCCGCACGATAAGCGTCTCTACAGATACATGCAACTCCCTAATGGCCTCTGTGCTCTTCTAGTTCACGATCCTGATATTTACGCCGATGGACTTCCAGAACATTCCGAAAACGAAAACAACGAATCCCAAGAAGACGAAGGAAGTGAAGATGAAGATGAAGATGAAGATGAAGAAGAAACAGAAGATAGCGATTTTGACGAAGAAGAAACTGACGGCGCTGATGAAGAAGATAGTGAAGTTAAGGACAAAGGGAGTAAAGGTGCGTCACAGAAAAAGGTCCGTTTCTTTTAATTCTAATAGACTATTGATTAGGTATATGTTGCTATTCAATTCTTATTTTATTTTTTTAAATTCTCAGTTAATTGGTGGCATTTTGCAGGCAGCAGCTGCAATGTGTGTGAGAATGGGCAGTTTTGTTGATCCTTATGATGCTCAGGGTCTTGCACATTTTCTTGGTTAGTTTTGCATATTATTATTATATTACTAAATTACTTTGTGTTCATAGTTCGTGTGGTGGTAATGCAAATCATCATTGATTGAAAACCCCTAGAGAAGCTGATTGATTATATTGTTCATCAAGACTACTCTTGCTTGAACTTTACCTAAAAAAACACTAGGCGATTTCTTTCCATTTACCTCAGCCGCAAAATTACCCGGTACCTGTGCTGAGAGGTAGCAGGTATCTTATTGCATAGTCAAAGTGCACGCAAGCTGGCTCGGACGCCATTGTCTTAAATTAAAAAAAAAAAAGAAGCTTGGACATCTACTTAGTTGATCATAAATTAGGATGGTTTTTCAATAGTACTTGACTAAGCTAAGGGTTTCTCTAATCATTTATGGGAGAGGAGTAGAGTGTTGAATGGATTAGCAAGCACGACAAGTCTTTTAACTATCAAAGGAAGTGAAAAGGGAAAACTGAATGCTATTTACTATCGTGGTCTCGTGGGTAAAGATGATTGAGGCATAGTAAACAAACCAGGTGTAATAGTTCTCTCGTATTAGTTTGTTTTATTTGTTGTTATGACTTGTGGAAATAGTGGAAATGGCAGGCCTACTTCTTGTTGGAAAGCATGTGGAGACCTTACAGAGTGGGCAAGTGCAAAGGGGTTTGGTAGCGTATATTGGTTTATCGAATATTCAAAAGGTGGAGAGTGTCTAATTTTTATGTACTGGGAATGGCAAAGTAAAGGAGAGATTTCAACAACCTAAATAATGAACCGAGAGCTGCTTGGCTAGCTATTATGCAGTGAAAATAGTAATGGGAGATTGGAGGAGAAGTGAAGAAAGAGAAATAGCAGATTGAGAGTTCTTTGATGTCATTTGTGATTTGCACACTAACGCATATTAATGAGATTTTATTCAGTTGATTGTTTTTGAAAATTGAGATGTTATTCCATCGAGGAGATGAGCTTAGCTGACATGCATAACTTTTATGATGATTTGCAATATGGTTCCAAATCGAGATTTATGAACAATAGCAACTTTTGTAGGGATGTTTAGCCCTTGTTAGAATTGCAAAGAACTAAAGCAAGGTTAATTCATAATTGGTCAAGAATTAACTAAAGGGTCCAGTCTATGATTGAGTTCTTTATGCTCTAATCACACTAGACTCGGTGCATATTACTGTGATATCGGCTCATATGCACCCAATAAGCCAATTCTTAGTGTTCCCTTTTTAGTGTTCTTTTTGCCGAGGGTCTTCCGAAACAGCCTCTCTACCTCCACAAGGTAGGTGTAAAGTCTGCGCACACACTACCCTCTCCAGATCCCACTGTGAGATTATATTGGGTATGTTTTTTTTTTGTTTCTCTTTTTACATTTCATATGTATGCAATTACAAGGTCGATATTTTCATTGATTGCACCAAGAAGGTGCCAATCTGTACAATAGAAAAGGACTATCTCTTCCCTTAAACATGTATGGAGTCCAAAAAGTTTATAAAATATTTTACATTTTGGTTGTACTGCATGTTACACCCAAGGGCCAGTAATATAACAATTGCAGGACCCTATATTTCATTACTATTTATGCATGTTTTAAAAAACTCTGTTGTTTCTTCCCAGCCATAATGACCTAAAAATGCTGAAATGGACAATGTTCCATATGTATCACAGTAGTTGTTTCCTAATCTTCTGTACTGCTGATTTCAGTTATGCTGGAGCCACTCGTTACACCCCAAATACATTTAGGAACAAGGTCCATACTTCCTATGAATATGAACAATGCAAAACCTGCAGAGGATTCACTGTCAGATTCGCGCAAAAAACCTCTACTGCACAGTTTGATGCTCCTCCTAACTTTCAAACAGGGCCATGCTCCTTTACCATTGCCTTTTGAATTATATAATTCAGCTTGAATATTACTGAACCTTGTCTAGAAATCAAAGTCTGAACTCCTCATTTTCTTGGCTTGACTTTTTTACTCTTGTAACTTCTTTAACGCCGGACATCCACTACTGGCTTCAGGTCTCAGCGAAGCATAATCATATTAAAGCTACATTGTTAGAATTATATATCATATGCCACTTGGTTTAGGACTATTAAGAGGTTTAGTTCACAATGATTTGAATAAATGAGTCCATAGAGAAGGCCTACGACCATGTCAACTGGAAGTTCCTTCTGAGATTAATGTCTGATATGGGCTTTGGAACTAAGTGGATTAACCGGATCCGTTTCTATCTTAGCACTGTAAAATTCTCTATCTTGATTAATGGCTCACCCCAAGGTTTTTTCTCTTCAAAAAGGGGGTTAAGGCAAGGGTAACCCCCTTTATGTTTCTGATGGCAATGGAAGTGCTGAATCAGATGATCAACACTGCAAAGTCAAATGCCTGGATCAAGGGGTTTAAGTTGTCTAATAGAGAAAATTGTAGCCTAGATGTTAAGTAGTTAGTCATGTATAGTGTCCCACATCGGGAAGTAGATACCTATTATTATGTAATCATTGTATATAAATAGGGCGGTGTACAACCATTTAGATAATTAATGATATTTTCTCCCGTGCTTTCTCACATGGTATCAAAGCAATTGTGAGATATTTATCGATGTGCATAAATTCCAGCGACTCTGGGGAGAAAGAACTCAGTCACTGTGCGATTTTCCGATGACCTAAGTGACTATTTGCGTCAAAGTCACTTATTATCAGTGGTGTGCGAAATCCAACACCACCACAAAGTTCCCAAGAGAGAGGCGGCCAAACCCCAGAAAGATTCTCCTAAAAAAGCCCACTCATGCGCCCCGATGCGCCTGTCAGAGATCTGCCGCCGGCGGGGCGTCTGTCTCACGCGCTGGCGGGTCAGGGATGTTCCGGCCAGAATTTGAAAAAGTTTCTGTTTGACAGTGTCATCGCCTTGCAATTCCGAGCCTACCCATCCAATTTAAACTAGGGTTGGGCACATGTCGGTTCGGTTCGGTTTTGTAGAATTTTGGTTTGGTTTATTCGATTTTCGATTTGTGATTTTAATAACCAAAACCGAACCATAATAACTTCGGTTCGGATTATTCATGTTCGGTTTGGTTTAATCGGTTCGGTTTTTCGGTTTCAGAATTAGGTGCAGAGTTTCGAGCTCTTACCTTGTTTCAACTTTATCCTATTACTAAATAACAGTTCAAAACTTTGTAAGTTTTCAAACTTAAATAATATCATGGAGAAAAATAGTTATCGGATTCTTGATTAAGCTCTAACTATAAAAAATAAGTAAAGAGATTGGTACATAGAAACTACTACAGATGCCTACACAATACGTTTTCTTGTAATGTGAGACAATATACCTTATTTAAAATTTAACATTCTAACAATCACACGCAAATTCCAAATTTACTTTTCGGAGACCCAAAAAAAATAGTTAACTACAAGAAATAATACTTATCATGTTCAATTAAATTAACTCAAAAATCCATCTGGACTAATTCAGATTTTAGGGATACGTTAAATAAAATGATATTAAATGTAAGGGAATTGTCGAACTGAGATGAATTGAAAATGAAATCGGCCGTAATGAGAAAGATTTTGCTAATTGAGGGCCAAAAGAAAAGTGGAAGTGGAGAACTTACACGTTAGCTCGCGAAGAGCAAGTTCCAGCACAGAAGGAGAAGAGTGGTATCAGTTGGACTGTGAATGATCTGCAGTAGGCTTTGGCTTTTGAATTAGTTTTGGGCTTTAAGGCTAAGAAAGAGTAACACGGTAAGGGACTAAGAGTGAAAAAACTTGTAAAAAAAATTCGGTTTTTCGGTTTAACCGAAAGCTGAACTATTAAAACCGATCACCGAACCGAACATCGAAATTTTTTAAACTATAAACCGGAAACCGACCGAATAAACCGAAACCGAATAAACCAAAATTTTCGGTTCGACCGATTTTTTCGGTTCGGTTGCATTATGCCCACCCCTAATTTAAACCAAATTCCAACCACTTTTATATTTTTTCGGTGATTTTTCCGGCATGAACAGTGATTTCCAGAAATTTTTCTGATTTTTCTGGCGCTAAAAGTGATTTCCAGAAGGGTTTCCGATTTTTCCGGCTTGAACATTATAATGTTATTCGTATTAGAAGCCTTGGACTCAAAATCCGTTGGATCCAATGCATTGAATCAAATCCAGATGATTTCTTTACCGGATTATATTGAGTTCCTTCCGTACAAAACATGTAAAACATATATCTTCAGGGATAGCTTCTGTTGTTCAAACAGATAGTAGCGTGGCTTATGTCTCCCAATCTTCAACCTCTGAGTCTTGCGTAACAAATCTCTTTTCACTATTCATATGCTCAATCTCTTCCAACAGTCACAATGACCAATGGATCTTAAACCATGGCAACTGCAATAGGTCAAGCAATCCCACTTCTTTCCTTACCTTTAGATTGAGTTCTTTATGTTCTCAGTAGTCGTTTTAATCTCATAGCCGTTAGTCGCGCTGTTTTATTTTTTGATGACCTTGTTTTTATATAGGAACGTAGTACGGGGCGGATCATTGGTACTGGGCATGAATCAGATGGACTTTATTACCTTATCCTTGCAAAATCACATGGACTCACATCTTGTCTTCGTTCAACCACTTGTCATGTTACTGATTCACCAGATTTATTACATAAACTGTTGGGACATCCCAGTTTGTCAAAACTTCAGGAAATGGTACCTGGTTTATCTCACTTGTCCTCTAGAGTGTGAGTCATGTCAGCTCGGTAAGCATACCTGCTACCATTTCCCTCGGCGTCTTGATAATCGAGCAGATTTATCTTTTACTTTAGTCCATTCAGATGTTTGGGGTCCTAGTCGGGTCAGTTCTACCTTGGGATTGTCACGCCCCAAAATCGAGGGACGAGACCGGCGTCCAACCGGGTGAACCCGGTCAAGCGAACCTGGATTTGCCTTTCCTACCTGATGCATTTCCCCGTGTTCATAATGTACATTTTATAAGTGAAAAAGCAAAATAGAATCAAGCATGCGGTTACAACATAAATCCCTTTCTTCTTTTAACATTTTCAACATTAGATATTACCAAAACATCCATACTAAGTATAACATTCCCGATACAGGACCACGATTACGAGTAAGTACAACAACTACCCAAAATATGTTTACAACCCACATAGTGTCTACGGAGCCTCTAAGAGTACGGAGAAGAATACATAGACGTGCCGGTAACAAGGCCCCGGCTATACCTCAAAAGGAATGACAAACAAAATGAGTCAACATGATTTACACACAGCCCCGAGAGGAAGTGAGGCTCACCAAGACTGCTGAAGAGATGGAGGGAAAGGCACCACTAACGGTGATCAGCGCTACCTGTTACAGAACCTCCTACATCCATTTAAAAGATGTAGCGCCCCCGGCAAAAGGGACGTTAGTTACATTGAATAACACTAGTATGTATGAACAAACCTACTCTAGATAGGATAAACATCAACAATCAACATAAATAGAGGCATAAGATAATAATACATCGAGGCACGGAAAAACACAAACAAAAGTTACCACAACCCTCATGCCGTTTTGCCTTCTTTTGGTTAATGTACTTTTGGGTTCATCTTGTTATTATTATTACTGATCCACCGTGTCGTTGTCACACGGAGTTCGATTTCTGCCCGATCGGCTAAGCCATCCTAGGCGAGGTCCGAATTTCAATCACATCACATATAACCATCGTGGCTTGTTCTCACGGAGTCCGATCTCTGCCCGATCGGCTAGGCCATCTCAACTGTAAACAGTGAGGACAATAATCATCATCAAATCATAATCATATCACAATATCAAGTCATCCATGTGTATGGCATGGAGTCCGATCCCAGCCAGACCGGATATGTCTTCTCACCCCTAGGACATTCTCCTGGTACAATTATGGGTGTTTTAGATCACTTACATCATTTTTAACCTTTTTGATCCCTAACATATATTGTTCTTTGATTCGTCTTTCATATAATTAGAATCCTTTGATTCACATTTCACAACAATTCATCCTTTAATCCATATTCCATAACCATCCATTCCATTAATTCATGTTCTACAACAATTCAACCTCATGTTTCGCATTTCACATCATTACCATCTCTTTACCCACATTTCATATCATATCAACTTTTGATTCATATTTCGTACCATTCCAGTCTTTCATAATTACCACACCCATCATATGCTAGGATCACACACATAGTAGAAGAAGGAATATAATAATCACAACTCATATACTCAAGTAGCACAACGATATGGTATTAGCATGGAATGGGCATAGAAGCAAAGATTCCTCAATTAGGCACATAGAACACATAAATTCCATAGATATCCGACAAGAGAATCATACCCGGAAAGTGAGCACAATGGGTTTATCCTATGAGGATTAGAGTTAGCCATACATACCTTGAGTTGGAGTTTCTCTATAATTTTTATCCAAAATCACCGGACCTTCTAATGCCTTCAATTTTGTCCGTACACATCTCAACAAAATGGGTAGCTGAAAGAAAGAATAGGCATCTTATTGAAACTGCTCGTACCCTACTCATACAATCTCATGTTCCGTTGCATTTTTTAGGGAATGCAGTTCTTACATCTTGCTATCTTATTAATCGTATGCCATCTTCAGCTATCCAGAATCAAGTTCCAATCTCTGTCCTGTTTCCCCACTTACCTTTGTTCTCTCTTCCACCCCGTGTCTTTGGAAGCACGTGTTTTGTTCATAACTTTACTCCAGTAAAAGATAAGTTAGTTCCTCGTGCTCTTAAGTGCGTATTTCTGGGTTACTCGAGAACGCAAAAGGGGTATCGATGCTATTCTCCTGACCTCCAGTGGTACCTTATGTTCGCTGCTGTTACCTCCTTTGAAACCCAATCATACTTCACAGGTCCAGGTAATCACTTATTTCTGAGGTGCTACCAGTTCCATCTTTTGGAGATTCAGTCACTATCTTCCATTCATCTTCCTCCAAATCCAGCTCCACCACCTACAACTCCTACGTCCTGCATCAGATTCTGCACCTAGTGCATACCTGTCTCCTCTTAGTCAACCAATTGCACTCCGCAAAGGTGTACGATCCACACTTAATCCTTATCCTCATTATGTCAGTTTAAGTTATCATTGTCTGTCATCACCTCAGTATGCTTTTATATCATCTTTGTCCACTGTTTCTATCCCCAAGTCTACAGGTGAGGCTCCATCTCATCCAAGATGGTGACATGCTCTGATTGACGAGATATCTGCTTTACATGCGAGTGACACTTGGGAACTCCTATAGATTCGAATGCTAAGCTTCTGCCTTGACAGGGGGAGCCTCTTAGAGATCCTACGAGATATAGAAGGTTGGTTGGCAAATTGAATTACCTCAAAGTGACTAGACCTGACATTTCTTTTCCGGTGAGTGTTGTAAGTCAGTTTATGGATTCTCCCTGTGGTAGTCACTGAGATGCAATTGTTCGCATTCTTCGGTATATAAAGCCAGCTCCAGGCAAATGATTACTATTCGAGGATCGAGGCCACGGGCAGATTGTTGGGTACACAAAAGCTGATTGGGCAGGATCACCTTCTGATAGACGTTCTACATTTGGATATTGTGTTCTAGTAGGAGGTAATTTGGTCTCTTGGAAGAGCAAGAAACAGAACGTAGTTGCTCGATCTAGTGCCGAAGTCGAATATCGGGCCATGGTTATGGCAACGTGTGAGCTAGTTTGGGTCAAGCAGTTGTTCAAGGAGTTGAAGTTCAGAGAAATCAGCAAGATGGAACTGGTGTGTGATAATCAAGCTGCTCTATATATTGCGTCAAATCCGGTGTTCCATGAGAGGCTAAACACATTGAGATCGACTGTCACTTTGTCAGAGAAAAGACTCTCAGGAGATATTGTTATAAAGTTTGTGAAGTCGAATGATCAACTAGCAGATATTTTCACTAAGTCTCTTACTGGTTCTCGTATTAGTTACATCTGTAACAAGCTCGGTACACATGATTTACCTGCACCGACTTGAGGAGGAGTGTTAAATAGTTCGTCATGTATAGTGTCCTACATGGGGAAGTAGATACCCATTATTATGTAATCGCCGTATATAAATAGGGCGTTCTACAACATTTTAGATAATTAATAATATTTTCTCCCGTGCTTTCTCGCACTAGAGATTTCACATCTCCTGTATGCAGATGACTTCATCTCAGACTGATATTAACAACTTTTGAAGCTGTTGCTAGTTTAAATGTTAACTAGCTATATCAGGTAAATGAAGTTCTAAACATACGGAATTTGGCTAATATCCTGGAATGTGGAATAGAGAAACTACCTACTAAATATCTAGGCCTTCCTTTGGGCTCCAAAAACAAGTCGCAAGAAATCTGGCAAGGGGTGATTGAAAGGACTGAAAAAGACTTTCAAGATGGAAGAGTCAGTACTTGTCATTTGGTGGCAGGATGACTCTGATGAATAGTGTCTTAGATGCACTGCCTTCCTATGTGATGTCCTTATTCCCAATACCGACTAAGGGGAGGAAAAAGATTGATTCCCTAAGAAGAAATTTTATCTCGCAAGGGAATAGTGAGAAAAAGACTATTCACTTAGTCAAATGGGATACGCTTTTGTGTTCTAAGCAGGCATGTGGTTTAGGTATCAGAAACCTAAAGGCACAGACCAACATTCTCCTTGCAAAATGGTTATGGAGGATAATTTGGAGGAAACAGCTTTATGGAGAAGGGTGATACAAGAGAAGTATGGCCAAGGAGGACCTTGGTGCACCAAACCAGCATCATCCCCACATGGAGTTGGTGTTTGGAAAACAATTAGGAGACAATGGAGGTTCATTATTGATTATTCTAGTATCAAGGTTGGAAATGGAAGAAGAGTTCTCTTCTGGAGGGCACATGGTTTGGGCACACTCCTCTAAAAGATCAATTTCCAGACTTATATAACATTGCTGCGAATCCAAGAATTTCAGTAGCAGAAGCAAAATCCACACATGGGTGTAACATTGTTTTCAGAAGGAACTTAAATGACTGGGAGTTGCAAAGTGTGGCAGATTTCTGGGAGACCTTAGAAGCCTTCCGAGGTCTCACATAAGAGGAAGATGCTTTAATGTGGAAGGGTCACAAATCAGGATCCTTTTCAGTGAAATCTGCTTATCATTTCATCAACAATGCTCCTAATCCTACTAAAGGATGGCCATGGAAACAAATTTGGAGGGTCAGGGCGCCCACAAAAGTCTTATGCTTCACATGGTTAGTAGCAAAGGAAGCTGTTCTAACTCAGGATAATCTTATTAGGAGAGGAATTCAGCTACATGCTAGGTGTAGTCTATGTGGCAAAGATGGGGAATCAGTTTCCCATCTCTTTATACATTGTCCAGTCACTACTCAACTTTTGCATTTCTCCCTTAATTTGGCTAGAATCTCCTGGACAATGCCCAACAACACTGCATCTCTTCTCAGTATCTTGAACAATGGAGGGGCAAATATTAAACAGAAGAAATGGTGTAAAGTAGTTCCTTCTTGCATCTGGTGGGTCATATGGAAGGAAAGGAATGCCAGAGTTTTTTAAGATAGGCCTAGCTCTTACCAGAAAATTAAGCTTAATTGTTTTTTGTTATCTCATTTTTGGTGCAAAAGAGAGCTATAGGGAGGACGCACATTCTTTCCTAGATTTGCTAGAAGAAATGTAATCGAATTGAATAGGCTAGGCAGTCTCAGAAAAGCTGCTGGGGTTGAAGACGTGAATACTACTTCTTGGCTTCTTTCTTAAAGGATACCTCTTTCCATTTCCAAAAAAGTTGTTGCAAGATGTCCAATTCATGGATGAACTTTTAACATATTGTTTAATCATCAAATAGAAGTTTGGTTTATGATTGTGATGATTGAGCTCACGAGACACTTAAGCAAAAATATGATTGAGTAGCATTTTCTGTTTGGGGGATAGGAGAGAAGGAAAATGATGGAATGTCAAAAGATTTCCTTCTCACGTGTTTCATTTGGAAGAAAACACTTCTATTTTTTGTAATCGAGAAATCCCCGAGGGCCAGCACACCCACGGTTCGAATTCAGCCGATAATTGGCCTGTCCTCTATACTATACCCTTTTTTCCCTAGCAATTACTAATTGAATGTGAGGCGATACAGGTTTTCCTTTCTTCCCTACCCTTTTTTTTTTGTTTTTCTTCTTAAACCACATTAGTAAACAAATATTCTTATTTCTATCTGCAATTTCCTTCTTTTTATCTTCTTTTCTTCCTATCCAAACCAATTAATATTAAAATTCAACTTTCTCATTCACTTGACACTGGAGACAATGGGTGATGCCAAGCACAATAAAGGAAATGTTATATAGCTGGGCATGTTTCCGTAGAAGAAGAAAGCAAAAGGCGTGGAAGTTCGCCCCGTTAGCTCTCATGTGGATAGTTTGGGGAGAGAGAAATAGGAGAGCTTTTGAGGGGATTGAGTCTCCTTTTTCACATTTTAAGAATAGTCTTTTATCTTTGATCGCTTTTTGGTGCACTCATATAGCCCCTACTTGTATAGAAGATTGGACGTCTTTTGTAGAGAATCATGTTCTGATGTAAATTCTCTACTTTTTGGTATACTTCCTGTATACGGGAGTTCTCTCCCTTTTGATTAATACAATTTACCTTATAAAAAAATAAAATGCTGGAGACCATATCGCACAACTGACTTTGGCAATTTATATTTTGATATTATGCATCTTGACCCTCAAGTAATTCTTCATATTTCTTATGCATTCAGAACACATGCTATTCATGGGAAGCACTGAATTTCCAGATGAAAATGAGGTATGTTGTTCTATTCTTGCTTCTGGATATGTTTGTGGTATCCTTTACTGGGTTATTGCTCAATCTCACTGAAATTGTCATCATTTCTTCCCATTTACATTTTCTTTGCAATTTCTCACATCTCATGCTAATTTTTAAGCATTTAGAAATATGATTCCATGGTGTAGAGGAATGAAGTGCCAATTCTCAAGTCAGTTTGAGAATGTGTTATTCTGTTTGACTCTTTCCTTTGCTAGTATGACAGTTACTTGTCCAAGCGTGGAGGGTGTTCAAATGCATACACAGAAACAGAACACACCTGCTACCATTTTGAAGTTAAGAAGGATTGCCTTAAGGGTGCCCTGAGAAGGTAAAATGCATGTTTTGCATCTCATTTTAAGTTTATGAGCCTCTAACATTAGTTAATTATGTAACTTATCTGATGAAACTAGTCTCATCTGGAGCATCTTTTTTCTTTTTATGTCTTTGCAACTTCCTATATGTTAATGTAAAAATTACTGCTGAACCCAAAACTTAGAGAAGTTCCTTTTTTTTCCATGTCCTTTTGAACAATAGGCCCTATTATGTCCTGACATAATGGTATCTGACAGTCATGTGCGGTGCATCATTCTTACCACACCCCAGAAAGTTGATGCTATTTGCATATGGCTGTGTGTCTGGCGCAGTACAAGGAAAGATGCTACAGGGTGCACAAAAAAGCAGCAGAGGCCTGATACGAGTCAAAATATGATTTTTCATTGAAGCTTAAGCTGGAATTATATTGTCTGTAAAGATTATACATTTCTAGCACATGATCTTTCTTAATCCCCTGATAATAGTTCAAACACAGACAAGTGAAGTTATTCTATCATGGTGTGGTTTTCTTCTACATGGTCGTTTGTTGCTGTTAACTTCTTTTGGATCGTACTGGTGCAATGTGGACATTTGGAACTTGACCAATACTCTGTCCCAAAAGTTCGGACTTTCTCCGATTTGTCCCTTGTGGAAATAGTTGGGAGTATTCTTAATAGGAAAACGTTGACCTTGATTTGCCATTTAAATAACTACTCTACTTTTTCACAGAAGTAGTAGTTGTTTCAGTACTTTCCACATAACCCTGATATAATCTTTTGTTTCTGATTGGTCAAGTATGTTTAATTTAAACTTAAATCTTAATGGAGAGGGAGTACATTAAGTAGCTTTTTATTCTTCCTCCCTTAACTTCATCTTTGAAGGTGCTTATCACCCCCACCCCCCTCAAACAGAACGAAGCCACTTGAAAGGTGATTATTCTTACTCTCACTATGTTTCCTTCTCAGGTTTTCCCAGTTTTTCGTTTCACCTTTGGTTAAAGCTGAAGCCATGGAGCGGGAGGTACAAGCTGTGGACTCAGGTGTGCAATACTATAATTTTGTTAATATCATCAACCGACACGTCTTACCAACTTAAATGCTGTTATTTGACACTTGGGATACAGAATTTAATCAGGTCTTACAAAATGATTCCTGCCGCCTGCAACAACTACAGTGCCATACATCTACGCCTGGCCATCCCTTTAACCGGTTCTTTTGGGGTAAGTTTACGACATCAAAACCATCACTATTTTTCTTTTCCCTTTGGATGTAATATTAATTGTCTTTTCATGACTTTGTGAAGGGAACAAAAAGAGCCTTGCTGATGCGGTGGAGAGAGGAGTTAATTTGAGGGAACAAATACTAAAACTATACCGTGACAACTATCGTGGTGGATCCATGAAACTGGTTATTATAGGGGGAGGTAATTTTTTGCGATTCAGAATAATAAAGTCAATAAGTTATGATTATATGTTTTTAGGCTAAAACCCGTTTCCACAAGGATTTTGTTGTTAGATGACGAGTTTGAGTCAGATGGTATTAATCACTGTACAAAACTGGTCTCAATACACATACTGGCCACATCAGTGTGGATAATCTCCACTCTGGATGCTGTTAAATTCTATTTTAAAATCTTCCATTAATATGTTTCTGATATGCTTTATTTTAGCTTGTCCCACATATAGTTATGGAGTAGCTACATAACTTTTCAGTGCAAGTTGTTGCGTGCTAATTTTATTACTTCTGAATAATGCAGAGTCCTTAGATATCCTTGAAAGTTGGGTTCTTGAATTATTTAGCAGTGTAAAGAAAGGTCCTCTGGTAAATCCAGATGGAAGAACTGAACTTCCGATTTGGAGAGTTGGCAAACTTTATTGGTTAGAGGCAGTTAAAGATGTTCATATCCTTGATTTATCATGGACGTTGCCTTCTCTCCGGAAAGAGTACTTGAAGAAAGCTGAAGATTATCTGGCTCATCTCCTTGGCCATGGTAAGTTTTATCAGTCGTTCTTTGGGCTTCATATCAAGGATATACTGCACTGCACCTTGTTATGCATAATTATTGCATATTGGCTTGCTTCTCTCTTTTCTTTATTTTATTGTTTTCAGGCTGGAAATTCTGTTAGCTTTTTGCTTGCAGTTGGTTGACTGACTGTCATGTGCTCCAGTGCGGTCAACCAGCATCATAATTTGATAAATGATACATTAGTAAGACATCATTCTGGTCTAAGAGAACACTATCATATAAATATAACGCTGCATGAAGCTGATTTAGATCTAAGAGCAGCTTTACTGTCTACCTCTCTATTTTCTGTTTGGTATGTTTATTTATGTCGTGTTCATTATATTTGTAATTGTAAATATTGATACCAGTACCGCCTTGGTGCTGATGATATACTGTTACCTTTCTCAATAAAATTTATGTCATATTCATCGTTTGAGTTCTTTTTGGCTGTGACCTTAAAGTCACTAAGATACTTATACTGTATTATTGCTATCGCACTTGGATTCACTGGCACATATTTCGTTTGATGATTTTGTGGCTGGGAAATTCAAATTATGTACTTGTGCTTTTACTTAGTCAAAGTGGTATCCACATTTTATTGAGATCTGACTATTGAGAAAATTATAATATTTCAGAAGGAAAAGGTTCCTTGCTCTTCTCCCTAAAAGCTAGAGGCTGGGTAACATCAATTTCTGCTGGTGTTGGTGATGAAGGAATGCATCGCTCCTCATTCGCATACATATTTGGCATGTCAATACATCTAACTGATTCTGGCTTGGAAAAGGTTGTTTACTTTGCTTCACCTATTTTTCTAATCATTACTCTATATTGAACAGTGTAGTCAATCGGCATACTTCTCATAATCACTGATGCTTATAGAGATTTTAGGATAAATTATGTTGAAAGACACAGTTTTCTGATGATGAATGTTAATGTTGTTGATAGACAGGAGAAGTATCTTCAGTTCATAACATTAGATCCTTAGTAGTTGTTAGATAGTTATGTAAATAACCTAGTCCCACATGCAACAGGAGTAGCATATGCATTGTACAAACAACAACAACAACAACAAAAAACCCAGTTTGATCCCAACATGTGGGGTCTGGGGAGGGTAGTCTGTACGCAGACCTTACCCCTAGCTAATGCAGGTAGAGAGGCTGTTTCCAATAGACCCTCGGCTCAGAAAGGGTAAGAAGAAGGAAGCAAGGAAGGAAAAAAAAAGTATCCAATAATAGCAGCACAGAATACAATACCTGGGGCGAACAAAACCACATACCATAATAAAAATCAAAGAATATGAAGGGAAATGCATGCTACTAAGTCTATCATTGAGCACTATAAACTACCTACTAACCCTCTACCTTAATCCTCGACCTCCACACCCTCATCAAGTGTCATGTCCTCAGTGAGCTGAAGCAACGCCATGTCCTGCCTAATCACTTCTCCCCAGTACTTCTTAGGCCTACCTCGACCCCTTCTCAAACTCTCCATGCCCAACCTCTCACACCTCCTGACAGGGGCATCAATGCTTCTTCTCCTAACATGTCCGAACCATCTCAGCCGCGACTCCTGCATCTTGTCCTCCATGGAGGCTACTCCCGCTGTGTCCCGGATAGCTTCATTCTTAATTCTATCTCGCCTGGTACACCCACACATTCATCTCAACATC
Organism: Nicotiana paniculata; assembly: GCA_005239505.1. NCBI lineage: Eukaryota > Viridiplantae > Streptophyta > Magnoliopsida > Solanales > Solanaceae > Nicotiana > Nicotiana paniculata. The sequence goes on along the minus strand of ML341434.1, from coordinate 21,111 downwards.
CTTATCTCTGCTACTCTCATCTTTTGCACGTGGGAGTTCTTGACTGGCCAACACTCAGCCCCATACAACATAGCGGGTCGAACTACCACTCGATAAAATTTGCCCTTAAGTCCTAACGGCACCTTCTTATCACATAGAACACCGGAAACGAGCCTCCACTTCATCCATCCCGCTCCGCTCCGATGTGTGACATCTTCGTCAATCTCCTCGTTACTCTGAATAATAGACCTGAGATACTTAAAACTCGCTCTCTTGGGGATAACTTGAGCATCAAGCTTAACCTCTACGTCTGCATCATGGGTCTCACTGAATTTGCACTCCAAGTATTCTGTCTTGGTTCTACTCAGTTTGAAACCCTTAGACTCCAAGGTCTGTCTCCAAACCTCCAACCTCGCGTTAACGCCGCTACGCGTCTCGTCNACCTCCCTCGGAACTTTATCGTATGCCTTCTCAAGGTCAATAAACACCATATGTAAATCCTTCTTCCTTTCCCTGTACTGCTCCACTAATCTCCTTACCAAATGAATCGCTTCCGTAGTCGAACGCCCCGGCATGAATCCAAACTGATTCTCGGAAATAGACACACACTTCCTCACCCTGGCCTCCACCACTCTCTCCAAACCTTCATAGTGTGACTCAATAACTTGATACCTCTATAGTTGTTGCAATTTTGGATATCACCCTTGTTCTTGTGAATCGGAACCATCGTACTCCACCGCCATTCTTCGGGCATCTTCTTTGCCTTAAAAATAACATTAAACAACCTAGTGAGCCACTCCAAACCTGCTCGCCCCGCGCTCTTCCAGAATTCCACCGGGATTTCGTCTGGCCCCGTTGCTCTGCCCCTGCCCATCCTACGCATCGCTCGTTCCACCTCCTCTACCGTAATCCGCCTACAGTACCCAAAATCCCGCCGACTCTCGGAGTGCTCCAACTCACCCAGCACAATGCATCTATCCCCCTCCTCATTCAACATTTTATGGAAGTATGTCTGCCATCTTCTTATAATGAGTGTCTCGTCCATCAACACTTTACCATCCTCGTCCTTGATGCACTTGACTTGGTCTAAGTCACGGGCTTTCCTCTCCCTCACCTTGGCCAACCGGAACAACCTCTTGTGTCCACCTTTGCCCTCGAGCTCCTCGTACAAACGAGCAGATGCTGCATTCTTAGCCGTCGTAACTGCTAACTTTGCCTCTTTTTTTGCCTTTATGTAACACTCCCTATACGTCCTTTTTTCCTCCTCGTTTGTTCTCTCTACAAGCTTCAAATAAGCATCTTTCTTAGTTTACACTTTACCTTGAACCTCTCCATTCCACCACCAGTCCCCTTTATGCACCCCTGGAGAACCCTTCGTGACCCCTAAATAGGCATTTTATATAGTTATAAATAGGCTATTGTAAAACACTTAATAGAATATCAACAATATATTTTTCTCCCGTGTTTCCCACATGGCATCGGAGCATCGGTGAGAAAAGGTCATTGTGTGTCATTCCAGCGACATCCGGGAAGAAAGAACTTAGCCATCGCGCAACTTTCCAGTGGCATAAGTGACTGTTTGCGTCAAAGTCACTATTTATCAGTGTTGTGCAGAAACCAACACCACCACAAGGTCCGCCATAGTCCCGCGACTAAACCCCATTGGAAAAATCATACCCATGCGCCCTCACGCGCCGGACAATTTTGAAATTTTTCGAGATCTGTGCAGCAAGTTTCCGACAAAATTCCTTCAGGACAGTTTACTCGCAAAGCGATTCCGAGTCCACCAGTACTATTTCCTACATATTCTGACAACTTTTGAATTTTCTAACAAGCACAGTGTTTTCCGCGCGTGAACAATATTTTCCCAGATATTTCTTCAATTTTCCCACAGTAGTTACTGATTTTGACTATTTCAAGTGAAGAACTTGGTTTCTAGAGGTCGTCTTTCCTTTCCAACTCCATCTAACTAAGAGTAAGGAAAAGTCTCCCATTCATCTTCCTTTCTATCTCCAGCTCCACCACGTACAACTTCACCACCTATAGCTCCAGTTTCATCACCTAGTCCAGTTCAACCTTCTACAACTCTCCACTCCTGACTTATCATCGTCGTCCACGCCCAGCATTAGCCCCAGCTGATTCACATCCAGCACTTGACCCTGCTCCTACTGCAGACTTGTCTCCTCCTAGTCCACTGATTGCACTTCACAAAGGTATACGGTCCACACTTAATCCTAATCTCCATTATGTTGGTTTAAGTTATCATTTTGTGTCATCACCCTATTATGCGTTTGTATCATCTTTATCCTCTTTCCTATCTCTAAGTCTACAGGTAAAACACTGTCTCATCCAGGATGACGACATACTATGATTGACAAGATGTCTGCTTTACATGTGTGGTACTTGGGAGCTTGTTTTTCTTCCTTCAGGTAAATCTACTTTGGTTGTCGTTGAGTGTATGCCGTCAAAGTTGGTTCAGATGGTCAGGTTGTTGACTTAAGGCTCGTCTTGTTGCCAAAGGGTATACTCAGATATTTGGGCTCGATTACAGTGATACTTTCTCTGCCGTGGCTAAAATAGCATCAGTCCGTCTTTTTCTATCCATGGATGCTACTAGTCATTGGCCTCAGTTGGACATTAAGAATGCTTTTTTTCACGATGACCTTGAGGATGATGTTTCTAACGAGCAACCATGTGGTTTTGTTGCTCGGGGAGGGGGTGGGGTGTAGTGACCTTATATGTCGGTTGCGCCAGCCAATCTATGGTTTAAAGCAGACTCGAGGAGTCTGGTTTGGTAAGTTCAACACAATTATTCAGGAGTTTGACATGACTCGTAGTGAAGCTGATCACTCTGTGTCTTATCGGCATTCTGCTTCAAATCTCTGTATTTATTTGTTGGTTTATGTTGACGATAAAGTAAGTTGAAGCAATATCTCTTTTAGCACTTTCAGACTAAGGATTTGGGTAGATTAAAGTATTTTCTAGGTATTGAGATCGCTCAGTTTAGCTCAGGGATTATGATCTCACAACGAAAGTATGCCTTAGACATTCCCGAGGAGAAAGAATGCTAGGCTGTAGACCTGTTGAGACTTCTATGGATCCTAATTCTAAACTTCTGTCAGGACAGGGGACCCTTTTATCGATCTTACAAGATATAAGCGGTTGGTTGGTAAATTAAATTACCTCACAGTGACTAGACCTGTCATTTTCTTTTCTGTGAGTGTTGTGAGTCAGTTTATGGATTCTTTGGTTTAGAAAATTAGCTCCGGGCAAATGATTATTGTTTGAAGATCGAGGCTATTAGCAAATTGTTGGATAGTCAGATGTTGATTGGGCATAATCGCCTTCTGATAGAAATTCTACGTCTGGATATTATGTTTTACTAGGAGGTAATTTGGTGTCTTGGAAGAGCAAGAAATAGAATGTAGTTGCTCGGTCTAGTGCAAAAGCGGAATATCGAGCAATGGCTATAGCAACATGTGAGCTAGTTTGGATCAAACATCAAACATTTGCTCAAGGAGTTGAAATTTGGTGAGATCAGCAAGATGGAACTTGTGTATGAATAATCAAGGTGCCTTTCATATTGCATCAAATCCGGTGTTCCATGAGAGAACTAAACACATTGAGATTGACTGTCACTTCGTTAGAGAACTAAACACATTGAGATTGACTGTCACTTCGTTAGAGAAAAGATACTCTCGGGAGATCAGCTTGCAAATATTTTCACCAAGTCCCTCACTAGTCCTCGTATTAGTTACATATGTAACAAGCTCAGTACATGTGATTTGTATGCATCGGCTTGAGGGGGAGTGTTAGATAGTTATGTAAATAACCTTAGTCCCACATGGAATAAGAGTAGAATATGTATTGTGTATAGTTATAAATAGGGTTATTGTAAAACACTTAATAGAATATCAATAATATTAATTTCTTCTATGCTTTCTCACAGTGGCTTAAATCATGTTTATACGAGAAAATGAACATTTTAGGTACCGGATCCATAAAGTCCTTAAGAGGGAAATTATAGCTTTTTGATTAACAACAATGCCAATATCTCAATCCTAAGCTAGTTTTTTTTTTTGATGAAGTAAGATGTTGCATTAAAGGCATCAAGAAGATGCAAAGAGTACAAGAAAGAAGTTCAGTTTGCTCCTAAATACAAAAATCTAGGTCAGAGCTTAGAGCAAAACCAAAACCAAAAGGATAAAACTGCCAACTCTCCACTGCTACCTTTATGTTCTGTGGAGTTGCCCAGCTAATTCCAAAAACTGATAGGATCATATGCCATATATTTGCTGCCACTGGGCAGTGTAAGAAAAGATGATTTACTGATTCTGAGCTTTGTTGGCACATATAGCATCTATTTACTATCTGAAAGTTCCTTCTGCATAGATTATCTTGGGTCAAAATAGCATCTTTAATAGTTGTCCAGGCAAAACATATTACTTTTGTAGGGAGTTTTGATTTCCATATCAGCTTCCATGGCCAATGCTCAATCACTTCATTAGCTGAACATAGTTTGTTATATCCTGCCTTCACTGAATATATGCCTTTGCTGGAGTTTCCCCACCTGAGGCTGTCTGGTACCTGTGGATCTGTTGTGAAGCCTTCCAGTATACTATACAGGTCGAAGAGTTCACCAAGTTCCCAGTCCTGTATGTTCCTCCTGAAGTGAATGTCCCATATGTTTCCTGCTCTGTTCTGTGCTATTGTGGAGTCAGGTTCACTAACTATTTGGTAAAGGCTAGACTGAGATGTTTCGAGGGGTGCATTATGAAGCCATTTGTCCTTCCAAAATTTTATAAGCCATTTGTCAATTCTAAGCTAGTTGGAGTCTGCAATATAAGTCCGCGCTAAACATGGCTTCATTGAGACCCCTAACAATCTAATGTTTGAAGATTGTGGTTCTCTAGTATTAGAAATTCATTACATTTTCTTTTGGCTTACAAATCTCTAACATGACTAAAAGACTCTTAACGAACTAAACCTTAATCAGAACTAGTTGATATCACGCTATTTTGCGCTTGTTCTTCGTGGACTCCAAGGGAATGTCGGTCTTTTGAGACTATTCCTTCCATGTAATTTTATGTTTACCTCTTCTCCTTTTAATACCTTCAGGTACCACGGTTCAAACCCACAGACTGGTGCTTTTGGAGATCGATGTAGAATATGACCGTACGATCTCAAGCTACCTTCTCTCACTTTTCTTTTGGGGATAATGGTGGTGTCCAGCCCATTTTGTGCACACCTCAACTAATCCACTAGGTACCACCTGCTACCAGCACAAGTACAATGCATATCTCCCACTAAAGATTAGGCAGATGATAAAAAATCATATAGTGTTTTTTTTCTTGCTAGGATTTGGATCCTAGTTCCAGGGCCTTTTTCCCACTTAGATACAACAACAACAACAAACCTAATGTAATCCCATAAATGGGATCTGGGGAGGGTAGTGTGTACGCAGACCTTACACCTACATTATAGAGATAGGCAGGTTGTTTAAAAAAAACAATCTTAATCATTTAATATTCCGTTCGTAATACACATCTTAATATTCATCCTTGCTATAAATAAGTATATCATCAAAATAAACGACGACAAATCTTCCACTTTAAATAGTTTATTATTTTATCCTATGTGTGCTACTTGTACCTTCTACTGTATGTGATCATTTCTCATCTTGTGTAAGCTTGTCTGACCGCGCATCCATCTTATCATTTGCATTCCTGTGACACTCATTCAGTGTGTGGATACGTTAGGCCTTATAGGCTTAACATTTGCTCTTCAATGAAACTTGTACCTTTTAATAAATTAAAAAAAAAAAAAAAAAGAAAGAAAAAAAAAAGAAGAAAAAACCATTGTCTCTCTTATAACTATTTTGTTCTATTACGTAAGGGGATAGAGGAAGGGGCAAGCGGAAAGAGGACAGTAAGAATTGAACCCACACTTATTATGTAGGAAATTCTCACAGGTACCACTAAACTATAAACCTTTGTGAGTCAAAGGAGATTGAATCGATATTCTTTCAGATGCCTGAAACTGTAGCTTTTTCATCATCTCCACTAATTTTAGTAACCTACAACTATATCTTTAGGAGTGCATAATCATCTTTATTTGGCTTGGTTAGTGGCTTTAATATGTAATTATTTCTTTTATACAGATCTTTGAGATCATTGGCTTTGTCTATCAATACCTCAAGCTCCTACGTCAAAATTCTCCTCAAGAGTGGATATTCAAGGAACTCCAAGATACTGCAAATGTGGAATTTAGATACGCGGAGGAACAACCTCAAGATGATTATGCTGCAGAACTTGCAGGTTATCTACCGTTCCTTGTGTATTGTATGAGTCTCTTTCTGCTCTCTATAATATTGAAATTGACAGTTGGTTAATTCAAACTGTTGCATGTTGCTAGATCTATTTCTTTTTTTCTTTTAAATAATTTCTTTCCTTCACAATATGTGTTCTAAGCAGTAAGCACTCTCATATAGTGTTCTCACCAACTCAAAGGATCCATTAAATAGCACAAGAGAAATGTTTCCTAGAATATCTTACTTCTGGAAAGGAAACTTCAGCAAATAAATTTTACTTATAAAAAGACATCAGCAAAGAAATTTAGGAGATTTTTAAAAATATACAGCTCAAAACATCACTACCCATGTCACCGCATATTTCTTTGTTGCTCGCACTCTTCAAACATATCGCCGGGTGCAGTCAGAATCTCTAAAAAGTGTCTTTTTGGAGGATCCGACACGGGTGAGGCGGCAATTTTGGAGAGTGCGCAACATAGCATATTTTCTTTTACATAAGCATAACCAACATTTTTTTGGCAACAGTGTTTATACATCCTTATATTACACATATTTAAATGATGTATCTACCTTGTATAAAAGTGTAACCAATAAAAACAACATTGTATAAAATGTATGAAACTGTATAAAAGTGTATTACACGTTGCTAGCTGCATAGATGAACTTCTTCTTCGAGTTCAGTGGCAATTCTTGTTCAAAATCAGTCTATAAAAAAAAGGGCGGCCTGATGCACTAAGCTTCTGCTATGCGCGGGGTTTGGAGACGGGCCGGACCACAGGGGTCTATTGTACGTTACCTGTATTTCTGCAAGAGGTTGTTTCCACGGCTTGAACCCGTGACCTCGTGGTCACATGGCATCAACTTTACCAGTTACGCCAAGGCTCCCCTTCTTCAAAATCAGTCTAAATCTCCATGAAAGGACTTGAAATTTTTTAGACAACCTCTTTAACTATTTTCAACAAGTATAAACAACACCCGCTCGAAATTTCACACAAAAATCAGTTTTGAAATTCAATCCCACTTCTTCAAGCTTGTTCAACAGTGTTTGGTTACTTCTCAATCTGATTTTCACCTCCCAAATCTTGTAAGATCAATACTCTAACCATGATTTGAGCTCCAAACTCAAGAACAAATCGAGTTTTTCAACTAACAATCAATAGGACTCACAATTTTCAGATTTAACTTTGAAGATATGAACTAAAAGATTTTAAGAATGGAGATTCCATGACTTCCCCTCCTAATCCGAATGCCAAAAGACTGGATGAATTCACTGCTTGTCTAGATTTTTCCAGATTTGTGTGGCGGTTAGAGAGGGGAAAAGAGAGGACATAGAAAAGGCAATCTGATCTTTTACAAATTGTATACAAAAGTGGGTTATATCGGGTAATGTTGGATGAAATGATGATGTATTAACACGTGCATCGACATAGGGTGTACAAATCTCAAGAAATTTTAGGATAACATGAGGTAAGCAGTTGAAGGTGAGGGGTATGGAGCAACCGTTTAAGCACAATTGTTATCCGAAAACTTTACTTTGAATATTTCATTTATGACAAGGAGAAGCCTCCTTCGTTCCCCTAGTCCATAGGGTTCAAGAAGAAATGGAGATTAGCTTTGAACTCTTTCCTTTAGAATTCTACCTTGACTAAAAGAGACACACAAGTATGAGTGCATGCTACTAGCAGGAGGATGGAATAATCAAGGTTCGAGCAAGCAAGGCCACACATGATAGTTATCTCAGAAAAAAAGAAGAGTATGCTCACCCTTTTGATGGGGGTCGCAGAGTAGTTGGTTGTTTGCAACAAACTTTTTATTTTATCTGTGGGAAGTTGTTCAGAATCTCTTTCATTCATTTCCTTCTTTATAATATAGTAGGGTGTGATGTGTAACAACGGAAGTCTTCTATATCTCAATCATATTTCTCGTATCTGCTAATATAGTTTCTTTGTTGCAGAGGGTTTGCTTGTGTATCCTCCCAAGCATGTCATTTATGGTGACTATGCATATGATCTTTGGGATCCAGAGTTTATAAAGTATGTTTTAGATTTCTTCAGGCCCGAGAACATGAGAGTTGACATTGTAACGAAGTCTTTTCAGAAGTCAGATGGTAACTTCCACAACTCATTTTTCTAAGTACTTCAAGTTTAAATTAGCATGTTTGTCCTGTAAAAGATGACTTTGATACCGAATTTCTGTTAATCAAGAAAAAGTGTAGACATGGGGTTTAAAAAGGTGTCTGGTGATACTTTCTTCAAGTTATAGCTTAGAGTCTCGATTCAATTGACTGGAAAAAGGATTTGCCTGGAATTTGTTGTGATTTGAGCTCTTTTGTGTAATTTCCATTAGTTTATTATATGTAATGATAATGCGGGATATGCATTGATATGAAAAACTGCAACTGAAATAGTGCATGTAAAGCATTCAAAAGAAGAGGCGGGGGAATAATAAAGAAGAGTTAAAATGAAATTGAAAAGCTCTCAGCTCCTTGATCAGAAGGTTTCTTAACCCAAGAGGATAATCTAAATGGATATAATGCTGTAAATTGTAAAGATTCTTTTTTCAAAAATCCTCTATATCTTTTATTCAGTAGACCCCAGCCAGGCAAATCAAACTGTTTTTAAAGCTCTGCTCTTCAAGGCTTATGATGTTAGGTTCTATGCCATAAAAAGATGGTAGAACATCAAAAAGATGATTACCTGATCCTTCCTCTTTCTTACAAAGATTCAGTTTTTTATTTTGTTCTATTTTTGACAAGTAAGAATCAGTTTACTAATCTGAATCCTCCGAACTGAAGATTATACCAAAGTCAAATTATCCCAGTATATGCTGTTCGTATCAGAATTTGAACCTCAGAGCTGTACTACTTTTCCAAATATGATTCCAAGAAAATGTATCATTGGACTGGCTCCAAGATATGAAATTTACATTACTGGATTTGATAGAGAAGATGCAACAAGTTGGGCTTCTGCAGATAACTGATCCACTTCCCCGCCCTACATATCGTACTCCGTTAAAGTTTGCAAGTAAAACTTCACTTCATGTGCAACAATGTGATCTTTAGTGAGAGCACTTGTTCTCTTATTGAGTTTTGTGTCTGATAATATATATTTATCCTGTACTGCTGATGCATGCATTAGACACATTTAATTTTTAGTCTAATGAGCAGAACTCCAGAGGCACCTCAGCTAGCAAGCCATTTTGTTTCTGGCCTTCTGGGACACAGCTTCATGTTCATACCCCTTCTCCTTTCCATTCCTTCCCCCTCCCCATTTTGAAAGAAAGAAAGCCATAACATATAGACTGAATTGTCTCTTTTATTCTTTCTGGGTTTGCCCCTTTTCTTTGTGATTCTTAATGTCCTCCTTTCTCTCTCAGATGTTCAGCAGGAACCATGGTTTGGGTCACGATATGTGGAGGAAGATATTCCATCTTCTCTGTTTGAATTGTGGAAGGACCCTGCAGAAATTAGTGTCTGCTTATATTTGCCTGCGAAGAATGAGTTTATTCCATCTGATTTTTCAATACGTGCTGAGAAGGCTAACTGTGATTTGGAAAACGCTAAACCACGATGCATACTCGAGGAACCGCTGATAAAGATTTGGTACAAGCTGGATAAGACATTTAAGCTTCCTCGTGCCAATACATATTTCCGTATCACACTAAGAGGGGGTTACGGTAATTTGAAGAACGCCTTGCTGACTGAATTATTTATTCACCTTCTAAAAGACGAGCTGAATGAGATTATATATCAGGTTATTTACTTTATTGTTCCCTTGTACAAATATGAACAGCTTCTAAATTGCTTAATTACATAAGAACTACTAAGAGCAGATATAATACAATCAAATTTCTCTTAATAGTGGTATTTTTAGTTGTTGAGTTACTAATATTCCTTCGTGGTATTTGGCTGTTGTTGCATCTAAACGCAGGCTAGTGTGGCTAAATTGGAAACTTCTGTTTCTCTATATGGTGACAAGTTGGAACTTAAGGTCTATGGCTTCAATGATAAGCTTCCGGTTCTTTTATCGAAGGTTTTGGCAATGACAAAATCGTTTTTGCCCAAGGATGATCGCTTCATGGTATATGCAAATGCTTTGAACATGCTTCTTTTGATTTCTGTTTTCTTCAATTTAGCTTGTTCTTTTGCTTGGATCTTATGTTTCTCGTCATTTATTGTTGCTGTTCTTTGAGAATATGGGGGACAGAAATAAAAAGGTATGTGGCAAAAGGATTTTCCTGAAATTCACTTCAATTACTGAATTTTGGCATCCCTGTTTACCCATCAGAAACAACACGAAATGATGTTCTTTTGTGTGGGTATAGTTTAAGGAAGAAAATGTGGAAAGGTTTCCATTTCTTCAATACTCTATTCTTGAGTAGTGGAAGGATGGCTCTTTGATGATCCTCGGCTCTTTCATTTTTAACTTGCTCGTTCACTCTCCTCTTAGTGAATGTTTCAATTTTTGAATATGTGTAAAGGTAGCGTTTGGAAACTGTGTCCAGATTGTTGTTATGTTTTCCCTATCTTTTCTAATGAAGGGGTGTCTTTGGGGAGTTCCTACAAGGGCTTTTCTCCTGATCCATTTAAACTTAGCAAAAATTAGGGCTCGATGAAAGAAAAAAGATCTTTATAGGCGATACCAATTAGTTGGAATTAAGTTTTAGTCATGTTAGTATGTTTTTGGTTCAATATTTTTAGGAATCTTTTAGTGTTGTTAGAGATTTATATGCCGGTAAAAAATATTGAGAACTGTAGTACCTTTTATTTTTAATTTCAAATTTATTCATATAATATTGGACGAAGATGTGCTTAAATGGAGCATTGTGGACAGTGAGGATGCACCTATTAATAACGAAACTGTTTAGAGCCCGTCTTTGTTGCCGAAGACCTTTCTGGCTTCTTTGCAACGGTAACTGTTTAACATCTTTAGCATAAGCTAAATTTGTTGCATGCTTGAGCGTACATTCTCTGTCTGTGATAATGATTTTTCTCTAAATGAGATTTAAGGTGTTTTATTTGTTGGCTTCTTGCAATAAGGGTGAAGTTAGGTGTTTTATTTCCTGGCTTCTTGCAATAAGGGTGAAGTTTGACAGGTTATCAAGGAAGATATATGGAAAGAACTTTGAAGAACACTAACATGAAACCATTGAATCATTCATCATACCTGCGATTGCAAGTCTTGTGTCAGAGCTAAATGTGTTGCATGCTTGAGCATACATTCTCTGTCTGTGATACGATTTTGCTCTAAATTAGATTTAGGTGTTTTCTTTCTTGGCTTCTTGCAATAAGGGTGAAGTTTGACAGGTTATCAAGGAAGATATGGAAAGAACTTTGAAGAACACTAACATGAAACCATTGAATCATTCGTCATACATGCGATTGCAAGTCTTGTGTCAGAGCTTCTGGAACGTGGAAGAGAAGTTGTTCTTGTTAAATGACTTGACTCTCGCTGAGCTGAAAGCTTTCATTCCAGAGCTTCTTTCCCAGGTATGCCAGTTAAAGTTTAATATCTTTAAGCGATCTGTAAATTGTAATTGACTTATTGACAGTTATATGTGAAGGCCTTGACCTTTTTAAGAGCCTTATTTTTTTTAATGATCTTATTAGTGAATGGTTGTGTATATATGCAATAGTGGAAGGCGAAGGCACGTTGTATGTTCTTAGACTAAGCAAAAATGCAAAAGATAGGATAAAGGTTTGGTATCATGTTTCTTGGCTAATTGTTGCCTCGAAATGACTCACAATGGATAAATGAGCTGAGAAATAATACTCAAGGTTACTTACCAAAATATATGACTGAATGTACTATTTATTGCAAATTCTAATGAAGACCAACGTTTAGCCAGTTACATCAATGGAACAGTTTTTAGCATTTTACCATGCAACTACTGATCGACGCTTTGATTGGTTCCCTGTTGTTGCATGCTACTCCTTTAGCTCTTTGTTACTGAAAAGTTCTGTTGGCAAGGAACATTATCAGTTATGTATTTCTAGGTTATTGATATTTACAAGGGACATATCTGATAACTGGAGGATCCACAAGCTGGAAATGAAATCAGGAGATTGGCAAACCTTTGGTCTTTTAGGATTCTTTCAGCTATGAAGATGAGAGGTCTATGGAGTTTATGAGAAAAATAAGAATCACAAGCAGAATGCTAAATCTAAAGAAGTCCCTCTGCTAAGGCTGGGGTATGACATTAACTACGGTAGCTGCATGTTTGCTTGAATCGATAAGGATGTCCAGTAAATGGACGAGAAATATTACAAACTAGTAAATATGTCCGCGTTTGCGCGGTACATTAGTAAATTTAGAATTTGAACTCTACGTTCGGCTAAAAATATATTTTCAAATGTCGTGCAAATTGACTTCATGTGGCACCATGGACATCGATAGAAGCCATAATGATGTTAATATTACTGCATAAACTTTACTGAAATAGATGATCACAAATCAAATTGAACTTTGAGCTTGATTTCTTTATTTAGGGGCTAAAGGTAGACTTTTAAACACCACTAGTCGGGTACTAATAGCCGTGTTTCTTACAGTGACAGCTTATCTATGGTTGTATGGTCTGGCCTTGATGGCGATTTTATCATAGAAAAACTAATTGAAACTGTGTGTAATCAAAGAAATTCCATACCGTATATTGGGAATATATCATATGCATTCAGAAGAAAGAGTAGTTGAAAAAACCCATCTCTTGAATTTATCAATAAATTTAATATATAGAAAGCACCTTGAACCACAACCAAGAATAAAATGATCTTACTCTTACAGTGTAAACAAAGATAATAGCAAGACTGACTTACAACTATCTAATCAATGATGTACTGTTTAATAATTATTGAAAGCTCGTCTAATGTCCATTGCCTTACAAAAGAGAAAAATTACATGCAAAAAAAGAAATATTAAAATTGATAATAAAAAACCAAGATAAGCGTACCTCCTAACAAAGTACTCGAAATTTCATGTCCATTCCGGAGGAACTTTCTTTGCAAACTTTGGATCAAATAGATACAAAGGCCTTTCTTCCCTCGGCGTATTCAATTACTCTAAATTTAAAACGGGCTAGTCAAGAAAAATCCATTATAGCCATATTCCAGTTTCATGCCAGTTATGCTTGTTTATTTATAAAGATGCTTAATTTTCATTTAATATTATGTAAGTGCATTCGGTCAGTTACAGACCTTTGGGATTCTTCCATAAAATAAATGGTGATTTTTGTTGTTCAGGTAATATATTTGCCGAAGTGAAGGAACAGTATGTTAGAAACTTTTGAGCTTCTTCAGTTATAACGTCCATACAGATAGATAAAATTGAGCAATAATCATCAGAATTGTAAAGAGGTGTTGATAACAAAGGAACGTGTGTGTAAAATAAATAAATGGCAATAATAAGGAATGATATAAATATGATATATTGTACTTAATTTTGTTTAGATTATGAAATAAGGGATAAATGACAAAAAAATGAGAAAAAAGATAAAGGACTTCCTTGAGCTTTGAGAGGTGCCACATCACCTTTTCTATTCCTAGCTTTATATATATATATATATATATATATATAAATAGATAGATATAGATACTTACTTTGAGTCTGGCAGAATAATCCACCTTTTCGTCTGACTATTTATTGGCTGATGTGGGGTTGTACACAGGTTGCACTTGACACTATCACTCATTTCGTGCCTTGTGACAGGTCATAAAAAGGAAGAGTCTAGAGGGCAAATCATTTGTCACTAACCTCTCTATTTTTGCAGCTGTATATTGAGGGTCTTTGTCATGGCAATTTGCTGGAGGAAGAAGCACTAAACATATCAAACATTTTTAGAAGTAATTTCTCTGCACAACCGCTACCATCTGAGATGAGGCATAAAGAGTATGTCATGTGTCTTCCAGCCGCCGCCGACCTAGTCAGAGATATCGGAGTAAAAAATAAACTGGAAAAAAACTCTGTGGTTGAGGTAATTAAACATGATTTTTTATGCATCTTTCTCTTCTTTTAATTCTCTCTCTCTCTCTTTTCTCTTCAGTCTTTTTGGTTCCTCCATAAATCCGATGAATCATGTGATATATGCTTTTTTTTTTCTGCAGCTGTATTTTCAGATTGAACCTGAAGAAGACACTTCCTTGATAAAATTAAAAGCAGTAATAGATCTCTTTGATGAACTTGTGGAGGAGCCACTTTTTAATCAGCTAAGGTAAAATGAGACTGTTCTCTCTTGTATGACCACCTGTTGAGGCTTCAATACGTACTGAGATTGCAGGTGTATCATTTGATTTTTCTGAAGCTCCAAACCGTCCTTTATATTGAGAGAGTAAATTAAATACAACTTTCTTGTGATAAGTGTTTCGACTCATATTCTGTGAGTCTGACATGCTTTATGTGGAAGCCATATTGTTATACATGCTTTGCCTGGAATTTTCTGTAGTTCCTTTGAATCCTGACCCGCCTTACGCCTCTCTGCTCAAGTATTTTCCTTCCATGCATCTTTGATATTTTCCAATGGGACCTTTTCTGGATGTGTTCATCATATTTCATTACCTCTTATACACTCTTGAGTGACTCATCGTCAAGTGTTTTTATGTTATATTAATTTTAGGTTATCTTTTTTATTTTCAGTCGCTTCCTGTATCTTTGAGAACATTTTTTATTTGTGCTTTTATCCTGGTTATGTGTGAACCAGCAAACATGTCCATAATCTGTTTGCAGTTATGGATTTCTACTTAAGGACTGTCACTTGATTGAATCTAACTTTTCTACTCTGAAATAGGACAAAGGAGCAGCTTGGTTATGTTGTTGACTGTAGTGCACGTGTAACATATCGCATAATGGGATTCTGTTTCCGTGTTCAGTCATCCGACTATGATCCTGTCTACTTACAAGGGAGGATTGACAACTTCATATATGGTGTGGAAGAGTTGTTGGTAAGTGTGAACTTTAGTTTTGTTTAGAGTTTCGTGAGTAGCTCTATGCTTTGTTTAACTACTTGCCTCTTCTGCTGCTTTGGGTTTTGTCATAATACCTTTCCGGAAAGTAGAAGATGGTTCATAACACATGTTTTGAAATACCAAAATTGTATATTGTGTTGAGATATATGTTTCATGGAGTAGGATATTAGTAGCGAGTGCTGCTGTTTGAGAATGTTTTGGAATTATGAATTCATGTGTGCACAATAAGGATTATGAATTAGAGCGCAGCTAAGATGAACTAAGTTGTATAGGATCTGAAACTTCCTAGGTAGGATTAATTTGTTTAGTTGTTGATCAGAGACTTTGCATATGCCTTATGCTATTCATGACTAGGATATGTCCCAAGGTTATATACTCTGGGTGCTGGGATGGGATGAATAGGAAGATAGGGTTTCTGATGTTTGGACAGCTGCAATTTGGCGATGTCTAATTTCAGGCACATTATTGAACATTTTTCAATTGACAGGACGGCCTCGATGATAAATCTTTTGAGAGCTACAGAAGTGGGTTGATAGCAAAACTTTTGGAGAAAGATCCGTCGCTCGCATATGAAACAAATCGCCTTTGGGGTCAGATTACTGATAAAAGGTATTTGGTCTATGCTATGTTGCACAACGCTGGGTATCTAGATGTCACCTATTAATAACGAAGAGTTTTGGAATGTGATGGTGCATTATTTTTTGCAGTATATCCTAATATTTTAGGTGATTAGTTATATTTTAATCATAGTATAGTTAAAGTAAACATCTAGAATCATGTAAAAGCTTTTCAATTCAAAAGATGTTAACACCGATATTTCTTTATTATCTTTTAAGTACGGCGAAATCAAGTTTGCAGGATGCTCCCAGTGACCTTTCCCGAGGTTAACATCTCCTAACTTTTCCAGCTAGCTGCTCCACCTTCAAAGGGTTTTCGCTGGCAACGTCAAGCGGATTTTCTTTTCTTAGCCGTAATGGATGATAATATGATATATTTTGCTGTGGGTTTCAAATCGTATGATATTACCAGGGATGAATCAAGGGCTGAGACATAGTACAACTGGACAGAACGAAGTCGCAACATGATCAAGAGAACTTTTTCAGCCAAAAGACGATGGAATGCCTATGTTTTGCCATCAAGGAAGCTTCGAAAACAAAAGGAAACTCAGTTAGACAATGGAAATTTCAAGATCACCTTTCAGAATTTTTCTGCTCGAGAAACTACAACAAATATGGTATCAGTATTATTGGCTTGCAAGGCAAGGCTCTGGACAATAGAAGATCAGCCATTATTATACCAGAATTGGCATTCAATACGGGGTGGATGGACATTGCATTTAAGATCTCAAACTTCATTAATTTCAAAGCCCAGAAGGCAAACATTTACTCCCAGGAATGCAGTTGAAGGTCTTCTTTACACAGAAACAATCAGAAGAAAATAAATGGACTACTAGAGAAATAAATGAAGCCAATATTCAGGAAAAAGGTGGTGTCGTTAGCTTCTTGGAAGGACTCTGCTCTTCTCAAAACGTAGTCCTTTCCAAGAGTGTGGTGGGTAGTCTACCTTTTGGGATCTCTGACACTCCCCCTCTCTCAGAAATTCGTCTATTGGCTAGTAGCACTTGGAAGCAATCACACAGAGTCAATATCTATGAGATGGGCTATAATCGCTTCCTTTTCGCTTTCCTTCGAAGAAAATTGCAGAACACATAAGGGAGTCTGGTACTGGAAATTCCACAAGTTTATCCTTCAATGGTGGTCTCCAAATGGCAAAACCTGGATCAGGTTAGTGGGACTGCCATTACACCTATGGTCTCAGAAAGTTTTCAGAGAAGTGGGAGACTTTTATGGCGGTTGGATTCAGATTGAAGAAGAAACGGAACTCAGAAATCATCCGAAATGGGTGAGGTTGCTGGTGAAAGGGAATGGAGATCTAATCTCGAAGATGGTTGACATAGAGAATGCAGGGATTATCTTCTCGATTCATACTTGGTGCGAAGCTCCGGTGAGCTTCTGTTTCGGCAATGGCAGTTTGGAGAAAGATCTGGACCAGCAGACAGATAATAGAGCAGCCTACAGTAGCAGGGGGAGGGGCTCAAGACTTCAGTCATGGGTTGGGGCACGTGGGTTGTTCAAACGAAGTACATCATATGTCTAATGCTATAAAGGTCACACGTGTTCTGGCACGTGAGGAGGCTGGCCCTACTACTGATCCGTTAATTACAAGGCCTCGGTTCGAATTAAAAAAAAAACTTGGGCCTTGACTTTTTGGCCCAAATCCCAAAGTCTCATGGAGGACGAGTCGATTAAAGGTTTTAAATCAGACATAAGGCCCGACCCACTGGTTGAAGAAATACGTGCTTAACTCTCCTCCTCCAATCTTTGTACAAGACGCGACCCACCATACAGAACCAAACCTGGAGAACACGGCCATAGCATCAGAAGAAGAGAGAAACATAGAAACCCTAAATAATGCATGCAGCGAAGAAGACAACATGAATTCTGCCAAAGAAATAGCAAGTTCCTCGATCAACATACAGAACTCTAGCAACATGCAAATCATTGTAACATGGGAAGAAACGACTTGGGCAATTGAAGTGGTTCTTGAAGAGGTAGAACCACTGAATATTCAAAACCAAGAAGTTGAGAAGGACCCTGAATTGGACACTCTTTTTTGGATTCATCAGACAGACTAAGCAAAGAATTTGGTGTAGATTTCGATGGATGTGAAAAGGAGGCTCTACAGTTATTCATGAAGATCATAAGAGGCAAACAAACAAGGGCGACACAGAATTTATGGTGGCATCAACTCCAAAAATAAAGGGTTCCAAAGAGCTCAAAAGTTTGGATATAGGGAGTAACTTTCAGAGCAATGACACCAGAAACAGGGGTTTTCCTTATCAATAAAGATCAATGGAAGTCAACATCATATCCTAGAACGTAAGAGGTTTAAACAGGGCAAGGAAGAGAAGAATGATCAAGAGTTGCATCAACACTTGGAAAGCTGATTTATATTGCTTTCAAGAATCCAAAATAGGAGACATCAAGGGAATTGTAAAAGATCTTTGGGCAAACAGATGGGGAAATTTGCCCAGTAGGTAGCTTTTAGAACCACGGGAGGCATCTTAATTATGTGGGATAGCAGGATTTGGGATGGGGAAATCAGTAGCTTGGGATCCTTTTCTATTTCTAGCAGCTTGGGATCCTTTTCTATTTCTTGCAAATTCACTGGGAGAATCCAGGATTTCACATTGCACTTAACCAGTGTTTATGTCCCAAATGATAGACAGGGAAGAGAAAAGGTTTGGTGGGAAGTTGGTGCAATTAGGGGCTTGTTCTCTAGCCCTTGGGTTAGTTGTGGGGATTTTAACACAATTCGATTCCCCTAAGTAAAAAGGTTGTAGCCGATTCACTAGATCAATGAATGATTTCTCTGAATTCATTGAAGACATGGGCTTGGTGGACTTACAGTTGTTTCGAGGAAGATTCACTTGGAGAAGAGTAATCAGATATAATACTGCAACTAGACTAGGTAGATTTTTGATTTCTGAAGACTAGGATAAGGCTTTAGAAACATAAACAATCAACTCTTCACGTAGTGACTTCTGATCACACCCCACTTTTACTGCAATGTGGGAACGAGGAGCCAATTAAATCTTATTTCAAATTTTGAAAATTGGTCGTTGAAGACGGATTGATTCTGTGAGAATGCACGGGAAAATATATTATTCACATATTTTAACAATGATACAATAGGCCCTATATATATATAATACATGTCCTACTCCTAATATATATGGAATTAGGGTTATTTACTACTATTTAACTACCAAACTAACACTCCCCCTCAAGCTGGTGCATATAAATCATATGTACCGAGCTTGTTACATATATAACTAATACGAGGACCACTGAGGGACTTGGTGAAAATATCAGCAGGCTGATCATTCGACTTTACAAATTTTGTAGCAATATCTCCTAAGAGTATCTTTTCTCTGATTAAGTGACAATCAATCTCAATGTGTTTAGTCCTCTCATGGAACACCGGATTTGATACAATATGAAGGGCAACTTGATTATCGCACACAAGTTCCATCTGGCTGATGTCAGCAAATTTCAACTCCTTGAGCAATTGTTTGCTCCAAATTAGCTCACATGTTGCCATAGCCATTGCTCGATATTCTGCTTCTGCACTAGATCGAGCAACTACATNCCAAATTTTAACTCCTTGAGCAATTGTTTGATCCAAATTAGCTCACATGTTGCCATAGCCATTGCTCGATATTCTGCTTCTGCACTAGATCGAGCAACTACATTTTGTTTCTTGCTCTTCCAAGACACCAAATTGCCTCCTACTGAAACACAATATCCAGACCTACGTCTGTCAGAAGGTGATCCTGCCCAATCAACATCTGAGTATCCGACGATTTGCTCATGGCCTCGATCCTCAAACAATAACCCTTTGCTTGGAGCCGATTTTATATACCGAAGAATGCGGACAACTGCAGGCCAATGAATCACAGGGAAAATCCATAAACTGACTTACAACACTCACAGGAAAGGAAATGTCAGGTCTAGTCACTGTGAGATGATTTAATTTACCAACCAACCGCCTATATCTTGCTGGATCGCTAAGCGGCTCACCCTGTACTGACAGAAGTTTAGAATTCGGATCCATCGGAGTGTCAATCGGTCTACAACCTGTCATTCCTGTCTCCTCAAGAATGTCTAAGGCATACTTCCGTTGTGATATCACAATACCTGAGCTTAGACTGAGCGACCTCAATACCCAGAAAATACTTTAGTTTGCCCAGATCCTTAGTCTGAAAGTGTTGAGAGAGATGTTGCTTCAATTTAGTAATATCATCATGACATTGCCGGTAATAACAATATCATCAACATATACCACCAGATAAATACAGAGACTCGAAGCAGAATGCGGATAAAATACAGAGTGATCAGCTTCACTCCGAGTCATGCCAAACTCCTGGATAACTGTGCTGAACTTACCAAACCAGGCTCGAGGAGACTGCTTTAGACCATAAAGTGACCGGCGCAAGAGACATACAAGGCGACGAGACTCCCCCTGAGCAACAAACCCAGGTGGTTGCTCCATATAAACTTCATCCTCAAGGTCACCGTGTAAAAAAGCATTCTTAATGTCCAGCTGATAGAGAGGCCAATGGCGAACAACAACCATGAATAGAAAAAGGTGGACTGATGCTACCTTAGCCACGAGAGAGAAAATATCACTGTAATCGAGCCCAAATATCTGAGTATATTCCTTGGCAACAAGACGGGCCTTAAGTCGATCAATCTTGCCATCCGGACCAACCTTGACTGCATACACCTAGCGACAACCAACAGTAGATTTACTTGAAGGAAGAGGAACAAGCTCTCAAGTACCACTCGTATGTAAAGCAGACATCTCGTCAGTCATAGCCTGTCGCCATCCTGGATGAGACAATGGTTCACCTGTAGACTTAGGGATGGAAACAGAGGACAAAAAAGATATAAAAGCATAATAGGGTGATGACAGACGATGATAACTTAAACCAACATAATGGGGATTAGGATTAAGTGTGGTCCGTATACCTTTTCCGAAGTGCAATCGATGTACTAGGAAGAGACAAGTCCGCAGGAGGAGCGGGGTCAGGTGCAGGACGTGAATCAGCTGGGCCTGATGCTGGGTGCGGACGACGATGATAAGTCAAGAGTGGTGTTCCTGTGGCTGGGGATCTAGGAGGAGCCACACTAGACTTCCCAACAGTTAGAATGGGTAAGACTTCTGTGGCGGAAGGTGAAGAAGGAGCTGTAGTAAACTCCTTAAAGGTCGGTATAGGTAAGACCTCAGATATATCAAGGTGGTC
>ML341433.1:0-23543 GCA_005239505.1 Nicotiana paniculata | reverse complement strand
ACTCTAACTCAAAACAATAATAAAAAATCAACATGTTGTAAATTGCGGGTGCATTTCATGTGGCGAATTTACAATGTGTCCAAAAATAACAAGTACACGTCATTGTGACTCGTATTAAAATAATTTCATAAATATTAAAAGCAGCTAAAAAGTGAAAAAGGCTAAAATGCACAATAGCTTTAAAAATATGTAAATAATCAGATAATTTAGGCTAAATATTAATAGTTAAGTGACCGTGCTAGAACCACGGAACTCGGGAATGCCTAACACCTTCTCCCGGGTTAACATAATTCCTTACTCGGATTTCTGGTTGCAGACAAATCAAAACAGAGTCAAAATTTCCTCGGTTTGGGATTTCAATAAATAAATGGTGTCCCGGAACACCGTAAAAATCCGGGTGGCGACTCTGAAAACTAAAATAAATCCCAAAACCGAATAATGTCACTTTAATTGGAAAAACTCCCTCTCTACCCTTTATTAATACGGGGTAGTTGAAAAAGGAGGTGTGACAAGCACAACATATATCCCAATAGTAAACATGCAATGCAGTACAAGGGGAAAGCTCTCGGATCTCAGTCCGTAGTCGCAATTTAAATGTGCTATGCAGTACAGGGCGAAAGCTCCCGGATCTCAGTCCGTAGTCCCAATTTAAATATGCAATGCTGAAGTATGTCGGATACGGCTTAATTAAACAGTTCAGGAAAAATCAACAGGAAAGAATACAGTACAACTACCTAAGCATGGTGCAAGTAGTAGCAATTAAGAGGAAATCAAGTAAGGGCATGTGGGCATGCTTATTCTTAAGCTAACTACTCAGTTAAGACAAGCAACGGTAATAAAGGAATGAAAATGAGTGATGCCATGGAAGGAAAAAGTGAAATTTAGAAACTATGACCCGTATACGCACTCGTCACGTCACGTCACGTACACGGCGTTCACGTAACAAAAATTAGTATAAAAAAGCCTAAGTGGAAGTCCCCAAAACAGAGTTAGGCAAGCCATTTACCTTGACTGCACTAATCAACTCAATACCACGCTCTTACCAGGAGTATCCGACTCCGGGTGGCCCAAATCTAATAAATTTGATTGCATAATGTAAATAACACTTTAAGGAATAAAAATAGCTAAATAATTCGAAGCTAATACGCGAAATTAGGAAATTCGCCCAAAAAGTCCCCTGGACCCAGATCTCGAAATCGGGTAAAAATTATATTTTTCGGACTCCCATTCACTCACCAGTCTAAACATATGAAAATCTCTCAAATCGGAGCTCAAAACCCAATCCAAACTCAATAATTTGGTCTATGAAATTTATCAAAATTTTCCCATATCTTCCAACCAAATTCGAATTCTAAGGACCAAATTTAAGTTAGGAATCATGGAAATTGATCTAAGTAGGTTAGAAATGACTTACCCAAGTTACCCAGGTGCAAAAGTCTTCAAAAAATCACCCTTCCCGAGCACCAAAATTCGAAAATTGTGAAAATAGGCTTAAACCCTCGAAATGGGTTTTAATATTCTGCTCATGCCTAAATTGTGAAGTGTGATCGCGGACATACAGATGCGATCTCGGAGAGTAAGCCTAACCCCCTTAAAATGGACACTATGCGGTCGCACAGTAGCACTAGTGATCGCGTAGCACACCGAACTGGACCCTATGTGTTCGCAGCTAGGCCCACGCGAACGCACATAGCAAAACTCCCATGCCCGGCCCAATGACTTTATGCGGTCGCAACCCTCCTAATGTGATCGCACTGGCCAAAAATAGTCGGGCCCAAAATTTTTCTACGCGATCGTGGCCCAAAACACACGATCGCACTGAATGATTACCTGCTGCTCTAAAAACCAGAAAAAAGTTGAAGACTAGGCCAAAAATATGCCCGTTTGAACACCTGAAACACGCCCGACGCCCCCGGGACCTCAACCAAAACTATCAATCAACCCTAGTACCTCATTCAAACTTGGTCGAGCCTTAAAAGCACGTCTCATAACATAAAAATCATTAAATATGCATAGATTCAAGCCTCAGAACTTATGAAATTTCTAAAATCCACATCCGATGCCGAATCACGTGTAAACTCGTCCGAGTAACCTCAAATTTTTCACACAGTTCACAAATGGCATTACGGACCTTCTGTCGCTTTCGGAATTCCATTCCGAGTCCGACATCAAAATTTCACCTATCGGCTGAAATCGCCGAAATTCTAACTTTCGCCACTTCAAGCCTAAATCTACAACCGACCTCGAAAACACATTTCGAACTCGATCCTAACCCCGAAATCACCCAACGGAGCTAACGGAGTCGACGGAATCCCATTCCGGACCCATCTTCCCACAGTTCCAACTATGGTCCTATTTCTAAAGCTTAAACTCACAAATAAGGACTATGTGTCCAAAAAATACTCCCCGAATTTCACCACACAATGTTCCAACAATTCCCAAAAGCAGAAATAGACATGGGGAAAATAGTTATTAGGGGATCGGGGCGCTAACTCTCAAAACGACCTACCGGGTCGTTACAATTAAGGCAATACTTTCTCCTCATTGTATGGCCTAACAGCTGTGCTCTAAATACTCTTCTCATGAGAAAAATATGTGTTTTAAATTTACTGTCTAGTTTATGAAAGGCATAATATTATAATATTAGCTAGCTACTTATTTAATTTTAATGATCCATTTGAATAGTTTCTTAATGAAATATTGTATGAAGTTTGCTATTAAATTGTTGTGCAAGCATGCCCATATGTGTCTATATTCTTCTGTGAGCTTTCCCATGTGTGTCCATATAGATAGTGTTAACTTATATGCTAAACCAGTTAATTTTCAACTTGGTTAAGCATAAGGAACATTATGGTGAAGGTGTTTTCTTTTACAATCAGGTTGCTATTTTTTTTTTTTTATAAAAAAACTATGTCCATTTTGCTAATGAGTCTTTAGATATATATATAAGTGAGTTAATAACTGGAATTAAGTTGAAAATTTGATGCCTAATGACCATCTTCACAAGGTTAAGTTTGAGTGTGATTCCATATTTTCTTTGAAAGTACATTGTGTTAGTTATATCTTTCTTTTCTATCCATATTGCAGAAGAAGTTAGTTAAGTAGCCATGATTTTAAGGTCTTAAATGAACAAATAGTATTGCTATGTGTGATACATGTCATTTAAGTTATAATTCTTTAATGTTAAAGAGTAATTTTCAAGGGGGTAATTAGTTAAAATGATTCACGAGGTAATTCAAAGCATGTTTAGGATATAACTCATTTTTTCCTAGGTTCTTTGTGAGCAAAGTTAATTAGCTCTGTAGTGTTCGATTATTATTATTGTCTTCCCTCTTTTCTTTTTATATACGCAGCACTATACCAATATAATGTAAATTTATTCTCTAATCTTTTGCTTTCTTTCTCTTGGCATGTCATACATACGGGAGCAACGAAGGGTTTCAAACGAGACTCAACGATGTGCCACATGAAACTAGCACAACATCATGTTCTCGTCGTCTCTTTGGATAGCGAAAAATATGGGAGAATCGTCCTCTTGAAAACTGAACAGAGGACTGGATATCACTTTATCTCAGTTCATCCTTACAGACTATTTTTTAAAATTCTCTGTGACTATTTTAAATCATGTAATAGTATTGCCAAGCTTTAATCATAATGTGGAATGGGGCATCTAGGTATTGGATATATAATCAGTACCAACTGAAGTTAGTTGTTAAATCTATTAGGACGTCTCTTTTATATTCTAAACCCATCAACTAAGCACCTTAATTCTCTATAGCTTGCGGTTGTAAACTACTCAAAGTATTTCAATACTTGGAAATTTTTTTTATCTTTCTGGGACTTTATGTATGTATGTGAGCCTTTCAAAATGGCTTTTGATAATATCATGTTCATCAGAGTAAATCCAAACGGTTTCTAAAAGAGAATATATGTGTATATATATATAATATATATTAAATCTACTGAAAGTCATAGCCGAAGTTATTTCTTTGAATCTAAGTGTGAAACTAAAAAAGTTTTGTCAAATTATGATTTTTCTACTAGCTAAGTCCCGAAAATCTTCTTCAACATTTTCAAGCAAAATAATTGTAGGATCGCTAATCATTTAACGCAATTTTTCATCAACTTAGTAATTATGCCTATTTTTCAGTATGATGAATTAACCTAAGTTTTGCGGTTAATCGTAATTGACGGATCATATAGGGTGCTTTAATAACCTTTCCTAAAGGATTAATTAGAACTCTTACCCATAATTTTAGGGCTAGATAGACCACATAAACAGAGTTAACTTTGGCATTATTTAGATAAAAGATGGTGTCCTAATTCACCTTAAAATAATTCGGTGGTGACTCTCTTTAATTAATTAAACTTCGAAATTTTCAATAGGTTATACTCTAATTTGAACCGTGTTAAAATAGGGTATAATAACACCGTGACGGAGTGGAGAGTTTGCATTGACTACGGAAGGCCCAACAAAGCAACCTGCAAGGACGACTTCCCACTTCCATTCATTTGACCATATTTTGGAAAGATTGGCTGGGCATGAATACTATTTCTCCCTTGATGGTTACTCAGGGTACAACCAGATTGTCATATACACAGAGGATCAAGAGAAGACCACTTTCACATGTTCTTGTGGTACTTTTGCTTTCAAGCGAATGCCAATTGGCCTTTTTAATGCACTGACCACTTCCAGAGGTGCATGACTGCCATTTTCACTGATATGGTGGGAAAATTGGTAGAAGTATTCATGGATGATTTTTCAGTCTTTGGGTCTTCTTATGATGACTGTTTGAAGAATTTGGGCAAGGTGTTGACACGTTGTGAAGAAACAAATTTGGTGCTAAATTGGAAAAAATATCATTTTATGGGGAAAGAAGGCATCATGTTGGGCCATAGAGTGTCAAAGAGTTTCATTGATGTTGATAAGGCGAAGGTGGAGGTGGTTGCAAGATTACCTCCAGCCAAATCTGTGAAGGGTGTCCAATGTTTCTTGGGACACGCGGGTTTCTATAGACGCATTACCAAATATTTTTCAAAAAGTGCTACTTCATTGTGCAGGTTGCTTGAAAAGGATGTGACCTTCAATTTTGATGAAGCCTGCCTGAAGGCATTCGAGGAGCTCAAGGAGAAGTTGGTGGCTGCCCCCATTATTGTGGCACCGGATTGGTCCTTACCATTTGAAGTTATGTGCGACGCTAGTGACCATGCTAATTGGACATTGGTAGGCCAGAGAAAGGACAAGATGTTTTACTCCATATACTATGTGGGTAAGACTCTTGATGTTGCACAACTAAATTACACCACCACTGAAAAGGAGTTATTGGTCGTTGTGTTGGCCTTTGAGAAATTTCGGGCATACTTGGCGGGAACAAAGTTATAGTCCATACTGATCCCACATCAATTAGGTATCTAGTTACAAAAAAGAATCCAAGGATGGATTGATGTGATGGGTCTTGTTGCTGTAGGAATTTGATGTAGAAATACGAGATCGAAAGGGCACAAAAAACCCAGTAGCTGACCATCTATCAAGGCTGGAAAATGATGAGCACGTGGAGGAAGGTGGATAAATTAAGGAGAAATTTCTTGATGAGCAACTTTTTGCCATCACCCATGACCCTCCCCATGGTATGCGGACTGTGTGAATTATACTGTGAGTGGGATATTTACTCTTGAAATTCAATCTGAGGCTAGGAAGAGGTTTCTTTATGATGTGAACTTCTACTGCTGGGATGAGCCATTCTTATATAGACAATGTGTTGACCAGTTGATGAGGATATGCATTTCGAAAAAGAGGAGGAATTAGTGTTGTATTGATTGCCATGCCTCGCTTTATGGGGGCTATCACGGAGGCGATTGGACATCGGCAAAGGTGTTACAATTTGGGTTCTATTGGCCAACATTATTCAAGGATGCCCATGCATTGTTAAGAAGTGTGACGAGTGTAAGAGAACAAGAACAATCACAAAGAGGCATGAGATGCCTTTGACTAACATCCAGGAGGTAGAGATTTTTGATGTGTAAGGGATAGACATCATAAGACAATTCTCATTGTCTAGAGGAAACAAATATATCTTTCTAGCAGTTAACTACATGTTAAGCTGGGTAGAGGCGGTCGCATTTCCAACCAATGATTCCAAGGTGGTAGCTAATTTTGTGAAAAACATATTCTCGAGGTTGGGACTACACGTTCCTTGATTAGTGATGAAGGAACACATTTATGCAATCGGTTGCTGAATAACCTTCTAGCCAAATACGGGGTCCGCCACAGAGTTGGCACGACATATCATCCGTAAATAAGTGGACAAGCTGAAGTGTCCAACATAGAAATAAAGTTAATATTTAAAAAGACAGTGAGTGTGAACAGGAACGATTGGGTCGCAAAGTTAGATGATGTCTTGTGGGCATATAGAACTACATACAAAACACCAATTGTGGCGTCCCCATATAAGCTTGTTTATGAAAAGGCATGTCATTTTCCTGTTAAACTTGAACACACGACATACTGGAAAATTAAAAAGTTGAATATGGATTTTGAAGCCGCTGGCGAGAAGAGTCTCTTGCAATTGAATGAGTTAGATGAGGTCAGGCTGCACTCCTATGAAAATAATATGCTTTACAAGAAGAAAACAAAAGGATGGCATGACAAGCGTATCAAGATGCGTCACATTAAAAAGGGCCAAAAGGTAATATTGTTCAATTACAGGCTTAAGCTATTTCTTGGAAATTTAAATTCAAGGTGGTTAGGTCCATTTGAGGTGGTGAGAGTCACTGCTTAAGGCGCAATTCAGCTACGCGCTTTAAACTATGAAAGAAAATTTTTAGTGAATGGACAAAGAGTCAAACACTATTGGGGATGTGTCATTGATCCTTAGAAGTCCAGATTAATACCCGTTGATGAATAAGTGAGGCCCTGTGTCGTGTCGCGATGTTAAATCAGGTGCTTGATGGGGGCAACCCAATGTTTATTAATTTCATAGCTTAGTTTTTTAATTTTTTTAGTTAGAGTAGACTAGAGTTTTTTTGTTTTCTTTGTGCGAACATAAATCATGGGTAGAACAGTGTGGGTTATGTAAAAGTGATATATTAAGTGCTCGGGGGGATCGGGGATTTCAATTAAAAAAAAGTATCAGAGAACCAGCGCCTAACGCTACCTGTGGCCCAGAAAACATAAACTTTTCTCCCTCAGTGCTAGGCCTAGCCTGACGCGCTGGGCTGGGCTTGTGGGGGGGGGGCAGGTAAGTAATTCTTTTTCTTCTTTTCATTTTTTTGTTGTTTCATTGCTTTTGTTAACCCACACACATAAAACCCGACCGGCTAACCCTCCCCCACTCATCCTTTAACCCATCTCCCATGACCCACACCCATTCCTTCTAATTAAAATAACTCTAACCCTCCTAAACCCCCCTCTCTCTCTCACCCATATCTCTCCCTCTCAAATTCTCTCTTCGCCCACTACTCTTTCCCTCCCTCTCTCATATTTTCAAATTTTCTTCTGATTTCATCTTCAATCCCCAAGGATGTTCCCTTTTCTCCCATATTTTTCTATTTTGTAGGTTATAATCCCATCCCCAACCCAAATTCCCATATAATTGCTTTTAAGAAATTATTTACTATGGTGGTTGTCCATGATGTGCATAAAATCGGTTGTCAAAAATTTGTTGTTGTGTTGTATACATAGTAGTAAACTACAATTCCCTCTACTTCGTTAAAATTTGGGTGGACAACCATGTTCCACCATTGTTGAATTGAGTTACACACACTTAATGCCCACAATGTGTTTGATAAAATACTTGAAAGAGTAACTTATGCACCGGTGAAGTCTGAGTACCTGATTGTAGTTGTATGTGATATCGGGCTAAGTGTGGGGGTGTTTGGGAGTGGTTTTACATAACCTGAAGCTTGTCTTTAATGTTCACATGCTATAACCATGGAACTCACACCATGTATCTTGTATTATGTTTGTTGTATCACTTTGTTAGAATTATCTAGTGTAGTGTATTAGTTGTAGATATTGAGGACCATGTGTTAATTGCTTGCACTAAGACTAAGTCACTTCGCCATGTTCGACTACTTGAATTGTGTCGCATAGTTAGTGTAACGACCCGGTCGGTCGTTCCGAGATTTTTAGCCATTTTACCTATTTATGATTTATCATAAGTTTCTTAGATTGTTTATGATGTGTTTTGGTCGGTTGGTTCGGGTTCGAAGCGGTCGTGGTGAGAATTGAGACACTTAGTCTCTCAAATTAGCCTTGTAGTTCGAAAAGTCAACTGGGAGTTAATTTCTTGGTAAACGACCTCGGAATGCATATTTTATGGCTCGGATAGCTTCGTTAGGTGATTTGGGACATAAGAGTGTGTTCGGAATGTGGTTTTGATGTCCGGTATAGAATTAGGCTTGAATTGGCGAAAGCTAATTTTTGGCGATTTCAGGTCCGCAGTGGAAAATAGGCTATCGGGGTCGGAATGGAGTTCTGGAAGTTGGAGCAAGTTCATAATTTCATTTTGTCTATGTGTGCGAATTTTCATGTCAATCGAATGTGTTTTGGATGGTTTCGGCATCCTTGGTGAAATTTAGAAATTTCAAAGTTCGTAAGCTTGAATTTTATGTGATTTTGGTGTTTCTGCGTTGTTTTTGGTGTTCCGAGGGCCCGACTAAGTTTGAATAAGGTTGGGGGACATGTTGGTAAATTTGTTTGGGGCCCCGAGGGGGCTCGAGATTTATTTCGGATGGTTAACGGAGGTGTGGACTTAGGAATTTGCAGCAAAGCTGCTGTTGGTGCCATTTTACTGGTGTGGCCACACCTGCGGATGGGGAGCCGCAGGTGCGATAGTCCTTGCGCAGGTGCAGAAGAGGGGAACCTGGCCAAGGAGCACAGGTGCGGACGCCTGGTAGCGCATGCGAGCCCACAGGTGCGAGAAGAGGGCCGCAGGTGCGGAAGTCCAGACTTAAGTCATTTTCGCAGGTGTGCACCTGGGACTGTTGGTGCAGTTCCACAGGTGTGGAAAATCTTCCGCAGGTGCGAAAATTGTTGGGCAGAGAGTATAAAAGGGTGCCTTCGCGAAATTTTACCCATTCTTCACCATTTGTGGACGGGTTTGGAGATTTGAGCAGTGTTTTTCAGAGGAAATTGCAGGTTATCGATTGGGTAAGTTACTTGGACCTCGTCTCTTGTGTTTGTGATGATTTTTCTATTGTTAGTCATGAAATGGGTAGGAATTTAGGGAGGAAAATGGGTAATTAGGGCTTGTGATTAAGAGACTTCAAAATGGGAATTTGAGGGGTCATTGGGACTCCGATTTCATTGTTCTTGCTATGTATAGAATCGTGGCAGGATGAGGATTCTCGTGGTGTAAATTTTATCGAATTTCAAGATGTGGGCCCGGGGCCAAGTTTGGCAAATTTCGGAAATTGTGCCTAATTTTGATAGTTTTTGATTGGGGTTCGTCTCCCTAGCATATTTTGATGTTATTATCCTGATTTTGATAGACTCGGAGCATTTGGGAGTCGTTTCGAGGGGCAAGAGAACCACAGAGTAGTTTTTGGGATATTTTAAGGTAAGTAACAATGGAAACTCTAAACCTGAGGGTATGCAACCCCAGTATTTTATATTGTTTTGGTAAATGAGGTGACACACATGCTAGGTGACGAGCGTCTGGGCGTGCACCGATAGGGATTGTGACTTGGTCAACCCCGTAGCGACTATTAAGCTGTGTATTCAATTTGAAACATTACGGCATCCTGTATTTTAGAAATTTATACTTGTTTATGGGTTGTGAGCCATGTTTGGGGCCTTGTGCCGACCTGTTTAGACCCTCAAAGGTACATTTACACTATCCTGATAGAACAATTGTGAACTCAGTCATGTTTTCTACTGGTTTTTATTTTCATTGTTGTCACACTATTTTGAAACTCTGAGAGGTATTTTGGGGCTGAGTCCCATGATCTGAGTTGAGTTGCACGAGTGGCTTGTGGGGATGACTAAGTGAGGCCGAGAGCCGAGTATGTGAGGATAGTTATGGATAGAGATGCACACCGCAACAATATATATATTATATATTATATAAGGATCGGTCTGCACGTCGCAGATATATACATTATATATGGATCGGGATTCACGCCGCAGCAATATATATTGGATCGGGTTGCACGCCGCAGCAATATAGCGCTTAGGCTGTAGGAGCCCCTCCGGAGTCTGTACACCCCCAGTGGGCGCAGTCGACCATTATATGGATCGGGCTGCATGCCGCAACGTATGTTATATGGATCGGGCTGCACGCNTATATATATATATATATATATATATATATATATATATATATATATATATATATATATATATTGGATCGGGCTGCCCGCCGCAACAGTTGTGCATATAGACTATTTCCTTAGCACCCACATTACAAGAAGTATCCCTATTTTGTTCTTAATTTGAGCTTGTTGAACCTCTCTCAAAATTTACTTAGTCGCTAAAAGAATTAAGGTTAAAGATTGGGAAGTAGCTTTCGAGTGGAACCATGGAAGGGCCCTTTAAGGTGAACTAAAGTCGAAAAAAAGGCCACCGGCCGATTAACCTTAATGTATTGAGTATGTGTTAAGAAAAAAGAGAAAAATGAGTAAGGATAATTGCAAGAAACAAAATACAAATAATATTGATAGTTAAAAAGAAGAAAAATACACACCTCCTAATCTTACTAATTCGTGCTAGTGGGAATATATAAGTGCTTAATTGAAGAAAGGGCTATGTTGCGTATGGTTTGTTGCGAGTGAATTGGTTGAGAAAAATATATGGTCTATTTTTAGTGTAGTTTATTAAAGTGTTTAGGAGGGTTAGTTAGTATTCCTAAATGTATCCTACCCATTCCTTAGCCTACATTATAACCCATAAAGTCCTAATTAACCCTAGACTTGGCTAGCTTAGGTTAGTGGAGATATACACTATAGGAAAGCTTATGGTATGACCACTGAATGCACATGAATTCCTTGTGAAAGTGAGCAACTTTTGTTCAAAATTGTGTGATATACTTTAGTTATGTTCAAAGCCATATTTGAATGTGTGGACTATTCTACATTCACTCTTTTATTTGTTTGTGAGAGAACATGATCTCATGATGGATTTGTAATGTTGTTAACTTCTCTTGTTGGGTGATTGCACGAGTTGAGGGTGCTTAGTAGTAATGAGTCGGCTCTTGAGGTAGGGTGATTATGGATAGGTTGATTGAATTAGTTTAATTTAATGTTGGTACTTGGGCATGTTTAAAACGGAAAGAATGTGAAATTTGTATGTTCATGCTTGATTGCCAGTATCAACCATAGTCAAGGGTAGAGTGTATGATTGAAGAATTGAATTGTGCCTCTCTAGTTGAGATGTACTTTTTGGGGTGTAGTTGATAGTCCCATTGCTTGAGGATGAAAAAGAGTCTAAGTATGGGGAGTTGATATTTAGCTTAAAGTATATGTTTACCTTGAAAATGGTAATCACAATTATATTTGATTTTGTGGTTCTAAAAATACATGATTTATTTTAGTACTAGTTGTTTAGTCAATGGGTGCTAAGTAAGAAATAAGAAAACAAGATAATAACTAAAGATGGTGAGATTGTGCAAACCGAGCAGTTTGAGAGACGAGGTCTTGAGCTTGGTCGAAATGGGCCTCGAGGTCGGAGTCGAGAGATTGGCAGAGGTCTACTGGAGGGGATACAATAGTATTGAGGGCCTCGAAGATGGACTCTACATGATCAATAAGTGAAGAACAACTAATGAACACAATAAATGAGAGGCAATGAATCAATGGAATAAATGTAGAGAATGTTTTTATTAGGGAGCAGAGAATGTTCTTACTCTTGTATTGAATATCATATCCCTAATAAAATGAAAAGGGTTACCTTTATATATGAGGGGGGAATCCCAACATAGTACATGTGAAATTATTACAAAGACAAATGACTGGTACAGCCATTTAATGCCATGGTACGGGCATGTACTATTTTGCGTACTTGGTCAACTTTAGCTATGTGCCTTTTTGGGGATACCCCGCCTTTCCGTGATGGTCTTCGATTCATGCTGCTTCTGGGTCGAGAATCCTCGATGCGCCCCTTCGATGCCAAAACACGAAACCTCGAGCCTTCTAAGTGCCGTAATAATCATAAAATCAGCTTCCTCAATTTTGGCCATATATAGATAGTCCCCACATTCTTTAGAATGAAGTGATAAGAAACGGCCTTGACTTCTTTGCCTCTTAGATATCCCTATTATGACGTCAGTCTCATCAGAGCATTAAATGACATGACATAAAAGTTGTGCAGAGGCCGTCGTTAGTATAATTCTCGAGAATCCCACAAACCGTTATTGATTCGACTCTTCCGATTCAAACATGCCCAAAAAGACCGCTATAAATACTTCAATCACTTGCCTTTTCATAATTTTACAACATCTTCAACTCATTGGAATTTTATTAAGCGTTCCCTACTCTCATCATCTTTCTATGTTTGCTTCTTCATCTTCTTTATTCAAAACTCCGTTATAACCATGACAAAAACTTCCAAAACGGTACCTCAAAAGGAGCGAGCCGCTTCTTCATCACGCTCGTGTAAGAGCAAGTCGAAAAATCCTCCTTCCATCGAGCAGTGCATCCCTGGCTCTTTCGACATCGTCTCCGATTTCACAATTGAAAACCCCCCTTCTACTCCGGGCCGATGCCAGCCCATGTCTCGATATATAAGTGTAGTGACCGATACAGAGAGGGTAAAACTTGACTGCCGTTGGGGGGAGGCGGTCCATGTGGAAATCCCCATGTTTGAAGAAAGTGTAATCACACATAAGGTTCGCTTTCTCAGTGTATACACATACTCGTTTACTCTAGGCCCCGTAGATTTTTCTTCTCCACCGATTGATCCGGTGATTTTCGACTTTTTCGTTCAGTACCAAGTCACAGTCGGTTAGATTTATCCCTCCTTTTGGAGGATTGTATATATGATTCAACACATTTCCAACATGGTCGAGGGGATGACTTTCACCCTCGATCACTTGATTAGACTGTACAACCCTCGTCTCTTCCGATGGAGCTTAATTAAGTTGCAGCGTCGATCTTCCAAGGAATTTTTTTCCTGCATCGACGAGGATAAAGAATGGGGTGGATGAGCCGATTCGTCAGATTCAGAACCTCAGACATCGTCCCTGCTGATAGGATGCCATTCCCGAAGGAATGCAATATAAAGCATAAGTATCCCCATATTGATTATGTTTTACCACCTCTTTTTCTTCTACCGATCTGAATTCCCTCTCTTTCGACTGTGTAGCCACCGTCTGGTTCCTCAGCATGGTCTAGGACATTTTGGGATGGGTCAAAATTTTGGACATAGCTTTTCCATACAACAAACGCATTTGGCGCGAGTTGTCTAAAACACGGTGGCAGGCCAAGAACCAGGGTAAGCTCTCATAGTTGTTGTTCTTTCCTTATTCTTGGTAAACATTTTCTATGACGGTGAGTTTTATACATTATGCCTGTGCAGGCCTTGGGGAAGGTGTGGCGATGAGACCGCCACCTCCTGGCGAGGAAGTGGCTCCGAAAGCTTCTAAGGACAAGAAACGGAAGAAGAAGGCCTTGGCGGAGTCCCCAAAATCCAAAAAGGCAAAGGCTCAGAAGCCCACGTTTGCATCCAGTCAAAGCAACCATTGATAATCTGGATTAACAAGTGCAGTTATTGAACTTAATAGGATTGATAAACCGACCACAACCCTGTAATCTTCATCTCCTCTGAGTAAAATCAAAAACACACGTTTGCATCCCTGATAAACTAGATAATTAGTTGTTCAATCTCTGCAAAACTAGTTTAGTAGATAAACAACCTTTCAAATTATCTTGGAAAATCAATTAATTTTAGTTAGCTTAGTTAACAATTAATCTAAGTCTCTGTGGGTTCGACATCCGACTTTGGAGTCGCTTTATTACTTGATGAACACGTATACTTGTGTGTACTTGGGATCCCAGCATATGGCTACAATTTTAACCAATCTATATTACTCAAAAAATTCTTACATCCAAATTAAATGCTAAGGCTTTTATAATTTTGGATTGTTTGATATTAATTTATTTAATAAAATCATATCATTTTATATATTAGGGTACATTATAGATCTTGTTTAACCAAAAAATCGCTTTTATGGTCTAAGTTAATATCAAAGAAAATTGAGTTTCCAATAACAAATTTTATTTCACTTATCCAAAAATAAGAGAACAAATAAGAGAGTAAAGAGCAATTGAGATTCAGTATTCAATAAACGAGGGAAAGAAATCTTCTCCCAAGAATTGTGGACAAGATTCTTCAATCAAAATAGAGATATAAATTAAAAGATTAATTGCATATATTCGTGAGTATTTTTATGATCATACAAAATAAGTTAAAGACCTATATATAAGGATACAAAGATTTAATGGGTTCCCCTTCACTTAATTCCTGCTCGTTACTACCATTAACTATATTAATTGCTTGCTACTAACATTACTCATAACGGTTATGGCACTAGTAGGTGATCGCACGTAATTAAGGGTAATGCTAATTCTCTTTCCATATTTGTAACTGTTCAGCAATCTACCATTTTTTACGGACTCCATGCATCTCGTGCCTATTCATTTTTATCTAGTTGTCAGATATGGTTCCTCTTTCTGTAAATCCCATGGGTATTTTAGTTTTGCCTCATCATTCTTCTTTATTAACTTGATATAAATTCCAATTGTAACTATATCATTAATCCACGCGTCATGCTTACTTTTTCACTAATACAAATAGTCCGTCCACTTTATGAATATTCTCAACTGAATATTCAGGAAGTGGTAAGTTTATTTATGGGGGGAATGTCTCATCGTCTCTTCCCAATATCGCTATGTTTTCTTCATAAGCAAAGAGATGTACGTCTTTTCTATTTAATGTCCGGGACACGTGTCCTGTCACGATTGGCTCTGCATTTTATAGTGTCTTTTTAGGGTTTTTTATGGATGCGTCAGTTCGAAGTAATGGTTCCATGATGATGGTTCATAATGATGGTTCTCCCTTATAAATACCACATTACGTATCTCCCAAAAATTTCTTCTTCTTTATTGCATTCATACCCAAACTTCTTCTGCAAATTTTCACCTTTCTTCGTGCCTTCACCATTAAAAATGACTTCCCGCTCTTCAAACCCCTCTTCATCTTCAAACCCACATAAAACAATCATTATTGATGAACTTTCGCCTTCTTTTACCCCAGTTAGATGTAGGAGAGGTGGTAGACTTTGTAGCTTATGTTCTTTGACAAGCCGTAGCTCTACTCCTTCCCAGAATAATATTTAAAAACCTGCTTCTTCTAAAGATAAAACACCATCAACCCTAGATCCCTCTCTAAGAGTAAATACCATAACGAACCGTTACAAGAGCCTATTGTTTCTGAAAATTTTCCTCTGGATTTTTCTTTTAAATCGGACAGTGTCGCAATGAAAAAACAAGTTTCTTTCATTCCTTGAAGAACATGTAGAAAACTCCCACGAGCTTTTAAGTTAAGGCCATAAATTTAGTCACGTGGTAAATGTACCCGTACTTGTAAACCTGCAATAAAGAAAGCAGTTATGAAAATATTGTAAATTAATATTTGTTTGAAAGTTCAAATAAAACTTCCTCAAATTACTTCATATTTATATTTGTACACCAATATAAAGATGAGACGTCACTTTCATTAGTGTTGCTAAGATAAAAGGTCCAGCTCTTATAAAAAAGCTCGTGCATTTAAGACACGGCATATTAAAGCATTTCGAATGCAAGTAAATGCTCAAAAACTTAAGATAAAAAAGCATAATATAATATATGGAACGAAACAATATCAGCATTAATATCCCAAAAATACGGAAGGAAAAGTTTCCCAAAATTAACTTCAAACAAAAAACAAAATGTTTCATAACCACCAACAAAATAAAAAATTCTAAGGTGACGGGTGAAAATCTAAGGAGCATCATCAACAGGGGTGGAAGGATCAACTTGAGACGACGAAGGTTGGGCATCATCTTGGTCAGCTACGTGACCATCTTTATCACCTTTGGAACTTGCACCCTGTGTTGAGAAACTTTGACGTCGTTAGGTATCTTCAATTTCTTCTTTAGCTTTGACAATCTCAGCCTCGAGGTCAAAACCCTCCTAGTTAGCCTCGGTCAAAGTTTCTAGACGGGTGTTCAAAAAAAACCAACTAACATCAAGTGTTAGTTTATCTTCAAGAGCTTAATAATCTTTCTCTAGTTGCTCTACCTCCACCCGCATATCTTCTTTTTCAGCTTCTGAAGCTTCATAGGATGTCTTCAAAGGTTTAAGAGTATCCTCAAGGAACTTGACTTTATCAGAAGAGGCGCGTAGATCCTCTTGAGCTTGAGTAAGCATCTAAATTAATTCACCAGCGTAAAACTCCTTCTGATTTAGAAGTTCCTTTAATCTCCTAATCTCATTAGTAGCCATAGAGTGTTGCTCAGCAAAGGAGGATTCCGGTATATCCTGCCTTTTCAACTTGATTAAAAGAAGCCTTCGAAACTAGTTGTAATTTTGAGTTGCTGCTCCAAAGACTCTTTTTCTTCAGAAATGGCCTCTTTTTCAAGTTGAAGGCTTTCAAATTGCTCCTTCCAATTGTCAGCCTTTGTACGCAGCTCTTACACTTGCTGCTCAGTCCACGATATACTTCTCATCAATTTTGTACCTATTAAATTGATCTGAATAGAGGTAAGACCGAAAGGGTATAAACTTATAAGGAAATGAGGAAACATAAGAGAATAAGAATATACCTTAAGGGCAGCTAGGCTATACTCCTTTAACAAATTCCTGATAGCAGAGACTTTAATCAACACCTTCTTCGTGAATATTACTCTTGCTAGAAGGGCCAGCTTCTTCACGGGGATTAGCAGCAGATGAGGTGGTAGAAATAGTCGCGGCTGTGCTAGCAGGAAAGATGGAAGGATTAACGTCAGGAACGATAGGGATTATTGGAAGGGTATCAAGGGGTGGCTCTTCAGAGACATGGCCAAATTCTTCTTCACCCTCAAATCCTTGAGTGAAGAGTCTATCCATAGGAATTGAGGGGGGATTACCAAAATGGTCAACATCTTCATCTTCAGAGATGTCCAAATGGACAATCTCAGGTTCATCGACAAGTTTGAAAGGCACGGATTCTGAAGGTAGATCTTGAGGAACGGTGGCTTCATCATCTAAAACCACACGCCTCCTAACTCGTGGCTTCCTTACTAGAGAGTCGTCTTCATCATCTTCTTCTTCTTTATCGGAGGCGTGGGTTTCACTGTTCTTCCTCTTTGAAAAAGATACACTCAATATATGTTCCTTGTTTATGCTAATAGAAAGCCTGGCAATAGGAACACAGGCGGGACGAATGCCACGATTGGCAAAACCTGAAATTAACGAAAGAGGGTCAGAATAGTAAAAGTTATAAATTAAAAAAAAGGTACGGTAAAATACCATGGGTTTTTCATTTCCACCCAAACTTTTGAGAAAGGAATTTCCATGACCCCTATTCCGTAGGGGCAACAGTGAACATCTTTCCTAATCACAAAAATCGAGAAGTTCACCAAAAACTTCGATGATTGCTGAAAGGTACGGAAGAAACAAATGCAGAAATCTAAATTATAAAAGAAAAGGAAGTGATAAAGAGAGATACCCACGTGAAAATTTCAATTTCTCAAGGAAAGGCTTATTTTCATCACCCACCAAATCATGAGTGGGAACATCCATGAACCAGGCGTATCAGCCACGACCACGATTGTTTTTAGGGTTCATTAAAACTCTCTTGCTTCTCACCACAAGAGAACAGAGAGCTTCTGAAAGAGCTTCGGCGAATACAGATGGAGTAAGTGCTGAAAAGTAAAGGGGGATGCAACCAAGTTTGATAAATAACGAAGGCAAGCTACTGCTCTCCACACTATCAGACCTATTTGACAAAGACACTCATTGAAATAACGATAAAACTCAATGATCACTGGGTCAATAGGTGGGTTGAATCCTAAGGTGAAAGGACAAGTGTAAACAAATGAATAACCTTCACGATAAGAGGTCCTTCGTTCATCAGCACTAGGAACTACCACTAGAAAATTAGATTTCCAATTACACTCACGACAAACTAGAGGACGAAGGCCAACATTGATTAAAGAAAGGTAATGATTGGCCATATTAAGTGTTGCAATGGATGAAAATTGTATTTTCATTGCCTTACTATCCTATTTAAAAGAAAATTCCTGAGGAACAATTTCAGAAATAACAGGCTCTTGTAACGGTTCGTTATGGTCTTTACTCTTAGAGGAGGATCTAATGGCTGATGGAGTTTTGGCTTTAGAAGAAGAAGGTTTTGAAATATTATTCTAGGAAGGAGTGGTGCTACGACATGACAAAGAACCAGCTACGAAGTCTACCACCTCTCATGTTTCTAACTAGGGCAAAAGAAGCGGGAAGTTCATCAACAATGATTGTTTTACGTGGGTCTGAAGATGAAGAGGGGTTCGAAGAACGGGAAGTCGTTTTTCTTTAAGGCTTTTCCTTTGGCTAAACTATTCTTTAATGGTGTAGCCTTATTCCTTTGTGCACTTCTTCATATAATGCATAGCCTCCTGCCCCCCCCCCCCCTCCATTAGTGTTTAAGTGTTGAAGTATGTAGACTTGAACACTGGATCAAATCTTTTCTTTGGTCCTTTCCCTGAAAAAGGAAATACACACGAGACTCAGAGGTAACTTTTTAGATGATGACTGCTTAACCCTTTCCATCAGAATTATTATAACATTTCGGGAATAATAAAGTATTCGGCATGTCTTTCGGGTCTAATGTCATCATCTTGTATGGACTAGCCTTTTGCCTATCATAAAAAATGGTTAGTAAAACTTAAACGAACAAAGTAAAAAAATAAATTTTTAGGATACCTGAATGTGGGTACTTGGGTATTCAAAAGCAATATTTCTTTAAGTGAACTGCATTCCAATGGAATGGTAACACCTTGTTGTCCATTGTTTCCAATTCATATGATCCTTTTCCCGCAATACCTTAGCTGGATATGGGCTTTCCCAATTTGGATTCCATTTCCCTGCATTTTCCCTGTGTGTTGATCGAAACACCTTTTTAAGTACAAAGTCCCCAGTCTTGAATTTCGGAACTTATGGTGCGATTTGTTGTTCTGATATGATACTGGCGCACATGTGGCGGTATAAAGATTGGGGTTAATGTGCATGTGGCAGTATAAGGTGGGACCTATATGCGTGTTGCTTGTAGAGGAACTACGTGAAGCCACGTGACATCCTCAGGTGGGCTAAAGTGCGTGTATCTATTTGGGGAAAAACTATTTTCAAAACCTATTTCAAATGTAAGGGTCACATAGAGATATAAGGAATGATTGTGATTGAAATAAAGAAATGTGAATACGAGGCGGTACCTCGGTTGTTATTCTTGATTATACGAGGCGGTACCTCGTTGTGATTCTTGTTGTTAGTTTCATGTTGCAATGAGTTTTTGGTTGAAATTTTTCTTGTTGTTTCATTCTTATTTGTTCTAGCCGTTGTTGTCCGTATATGACCACATGGATTTTTCTTCAGTTATTTATTTTACGTATTCCCATATTGGGATTTCGATATCTGTTCAGGTTATTATCTTGTTTCGTATCAGTTATTTCTTTCTTTCCATTATTTATCCTTATTACGTTTTCATATTGTTTATTTATATCATAGTAAATGTCTTGACCTAACCTCTTCGCTACTCTACTGAGGTTAGGCTTGATACTTACTGGGTATCATTGTGGTGTACTCATACCACGCTTCTGCACATTTTCGTGCATATCCAAGTGCGTCTGCTCACGCTGATCGTTAGAGATTTCCTGCTAGCTGCTCTTATCGGAGACTTCAAGGTATTCCTGCTCGGCATCCACAGGCCTCAGAGTCACCTTCCCTTATTCTCATTTACTGTTGTATTTTCTTTCGGACAGTGTCACACCTCCTTTTTCCACTACTCCTCCCGTATTTAATGAAAGGGTAATAAGGGGAGTTTTTCCAATTAAAGTGACATTATTCAGATTTGGGATTTATTTTAGTTTTCAGAGTCGCCACCCGGATTTTTGACGATGTTCCGGGACACCGTTTTATTTTTAAAATCCCAAACCCGAGGAAATTTTGACTCTGTTTTAATTTGTCTGCGACCAGAAGGAAAGACCGCTCAATAAATGAAATTGCCGGCTATCCTTCTTCTGACACAGCAACGCAATTTGAAATAGTATCAAAAGTAAGTACGAAATAATCCGAGTAAGGAATTTTGTTAACCCGGGAGAAGGTGTTAGGCATTCCCGAGTTCCGTGGTTCTAGCACGGCCGCTTAACTATTAATATTTGGCCCAATTATCTAATTATTTACATATTTTAAACCTATTGTGCATTTTCAGCCCTCTTACTTTTTAGCTGCTTTTAGTATTTATGGATTTATCTTGAAATAAGTCACGATGTCGTGCACTTATTTGTTTTCTGGACATATTATAATTACGCCACATGAAATGCACCCACAATTACAACATGTGATTTTTATTAAATTTTGAAGTTGAAGACGGGGACATGAGTTGTCGCACCCGAGTGTAGATTACGTAGTCAAGACTATGGTCATGACAGTTTTAAGGTGCCCATTTGAGGCGATGTTTGATTATTCTTGAGATTTTTCTATTTGAAATAATATTTTTAGTTTTAAAATTAATTAGGACGTTTATGGATTTATCTTAGACAAGTTACGATGGCGTACACTTGTTTATTTTTGGATACATTGCAAACACGTTACATGAAATGCACCCGTGATTCCTAAGTGCAATTTTATTTATTGTTTGGAGTATAGGGTCGGGGGCACGAGTTGCCACTCCCGAGTGTAGGTTATGGTAACTTTGGTATAATATTTTATTTATCAAATTTCAAGCTAAAGGTCTCATTCTACCTAGAAGATCGCCTAAAATGATATTCAATAGTCCACGGACAACAGGTTTCGGGCTATGGCCATATTTTAGCCTCAAATAGTTTCAACCCTTTTGGCCAATCCTAATTGTGAATAGTTTGTAGGAAGGCCACTAGTTTAGGAAATTCAGTTAAGTCTTAAAGGTCTTTACTTTCTAGTATGGTGAATAATAAGAAGCATGGCAGCCAAAAACAAATATTTATTCATGCGTACGCTTGTAAGCATACAAACATTTTATTTACTGTTCTTCAGACTTGAATTGGTAAGCTAGAACTATCTATTGTTCTTTGTGAGAATTTTGCAATCTTAAGAGAATAGCATGACACAAACAGTTTTACCAGTTCACACTTAGCAGTTCTTGCCCATTTTTAGACATCTTAAAACACAGATCTGAAAATCGTGATTTATATGTATTTTTTAAAAAGACAAACATTCATACATTTATTTCGGAAAATTTTAGAGAATGTGAGATAAGTAAAGGTTTTGGATCACCCATTTCTATTCATATTGAAAATTATGGAATCTGGAATAACATCTTTCCCGAAATTCTAGCAGATATTCACAGGGGGGGTTCATATAGACTAATTCGGATGTACATTCATGCTTTTAGTTGAGCGTTTACCCTCACCATGCTACTTCTTAAGACAGATAATTCTAATCCTTGGGCCTGTTTACACCCTCATGTTCTGACAACCTAAGGAGTTAAACTTGATTGAAGCCTTAATGGGATGTTTCATCAAGTTGGCCCAATTCTGGATGTGGTAAGGAAAGTAGAAAAAGCTGGAATAATAGTTTACAGNCATTTTACTATGAAACAAAATTTCCTAAAAATGAAAATAGTAAGTAATAAAATGAAGAGAAAGAAAGAAAAAAAAAACAATATTGCTCATTTGCAAGCTGGCCTTCAGCGGCTTTGAAATCTATATTCTTCTGGCTATTTTCTTAGTCACCAGACGACTAACTTAATAAACACATTCCTTAGGCATATTGTGAGGCAACATGACCATTATTGGGTCAGGTTGAATCCTAATCATGCGATAGTGTTAATTCTAAAGGACCTAACCTACTTTGGTGTACTCTTCTTGGAATGAATCTGACCATAAAGAGGTAAGGTTCAGCTCCAAGGATGCAAACCCGTCAGCCCTTTAAGTCATTCAACATATTATGGCCTGAATTCTCACAATGACTTAACTACTCTTAGGCATTTCTTAAGGCATGATTCTGACCATTTATTGGGTTCAGATTCCTGTCTTAATACCTTTGTAATGATAATCTAATTACTCTATAATTGTTTATGCATTATTATTGGGTGAATCTGACCATGAATGGATCAGACTTTCAATCCCATAATGCCACATTAACCTAAGTTTAAATCTCCATGGACACTTGCTTATTGAGTTCCTTTAATGACCAAGAGGACACGAATAAGAGCATCTTAACTATAAGTCCAGAATTTGCTACTTGGACAGTAATACCAATAGGCTCTTAAGCATTCGCAGGATGAGTCATATCATAAAGGGGTTTGACTCAACCTTGAGGATGTTCTTACATCATTTTTGACAGAATAGGTTC
The DNA here is from genome assembly GCA_005239505.1 of Nicotiana paniculata. NCBI lineage: Eukaryota > Viridiplantae > Streptophyta > Magnoliopsida > Solanales > Solanaceae > Nicotiana > Nicotiana paniculata. Next base: position 986 of record ML341433.1, on the reverse strand, counting down.
TTGCCCTTTATGGACTGAATCTAACCATATAAAGGGGTTAGATTCAACTCCATAAAGGTCTTATTCATCTCTTAATTGTTCAGTGATTTTTGATTCTTTGGCATTTTTGAGAAGGTGAATCTAACCATTTGAAGGGTTCAGATTCCCTACTCTAAAGCCCCTGTTGATTACCCATTTTTGTATCCTTAAAGGGTGATAAGCTACTGTTTAAGCACCTAATATGGGATGAATTTGACCATTATAGAGGGTCAAGTTCATCTACCCTAGTGTTGTCTCATAATAATATCTAGATATCTAAAGCCTAAACCAGACCAATATTTAAGCATCTTTATAGGATGAACTTAACAATTAGAGGTTAAGTTCATTACCCTTTGATGTTGTTTTCCAACAAAACCTTTGATTACACAGTCATATAAAAGACAGTTTTAAGATGAAGCAGACTTATATAAAATTCAGAGATTAGAAACTACACAAACATAATGTATTATTCTATATACATGCATCACATCTTTGTCACATAAGTTTATACAGAAATGGATTTAAACAAATAAAAAATACAGATTCATGGAGGAAAGACAATAGATTTCAGATCTTCATATTTCATAAAAAAAACTCAGTTTTACATACCTTTAAGAGCAAGATAACAACAGAAAGCCTGACCAAATAAAGGTCAAGCAGATGGAAATCAACAAAAAAGAAGAGAAACCCAGCAGCAACAAACAGCACCCACGAACAGCAAAAAACTCACAGTAAAGAAATCCAGGAAAGGATGATTTTGAATACCAAATGATTGAATAAGGAAAGCAACAAAACCAAGTCCTTCAGGAAAGAAAACCACAGATACAAGACAGACTAAGTTCAGATTGTTTTCACACTCCTAACTACAATCCCCTTTCTGTTTCTTTTTTTTTTCCAAGTCTTTTAGTAGTCAAAAGAGTTGTATTTTCCAGTCCGAAAAAAGGTTCAAAGAAGAGTCCCCCCCCCCC